>JABLUY010000046.1:0-174587 GCA_013306675.1 Thraustochytrium sp. TN22 | reverse complement strand
CGCACTTGCAAGGGCAGTTCAGGCACTTGCTGCTCTTGCTGAGACGCCTCTTCTTTCACGTGCACGTCAGCGCAGGCAGATTCTTTCATGGGCAGCAGTCGCACGTCTGACACGCATCTAGGTCGCAGCTGCACGCCATACTCGTGCTCGAAGTGCTGCAAGGAGCCCGCCTCTGCGTGGTCGTTGGGCTGGAGGAAACCCAAGACCACGTAGCGGCTCAAACCTTTTCTGACTGCTCTACAGGCCTGCCAGAGGCCCAAAGCACCGCCCAGGACCCGCCCAGGGCTGGCGTCGCTGGCGTCGCTGGCGTCGCTGGCGTCGATGCCGTCGATGCCGTCGCTGGCGTCGCTGGCGTCGCTGGCGTCGCTGGCGTCGCTGGCGTCGCTGGCAACTGAGATCCCGGCGCCGCCAGCGTTTGTGAACAAGAAACGCGTCGCGTTCGAGCAAGCGAACGGGCGACCGCACGAAGATCGTGCCTCGCACTCTGCATGAAGCATCAGCCCGCGCCGCGTGTTCGGTGGCCCAAGAATGTTGCGTCTTTCAAGCTTCATTCGGCTGGAAGGCCCGCTCACAGCATGCCGGTAGGCTGGACCTTGAGGCCTCAAGACCCCTCAAAATTATTGTTTCTCTTTTCTCGCGAGCGAAGGACCCCTCGAGGGCAGGCCCCCGAGCTTCGGCGGCTCGCATCTCAACCTTGCTTTCGCGGCGCTTGACCCAGGCAAGACGCATTGCGCTCGCCGCGCGCTTCAGCGGCAACGATCAAGATCGCATGACCGTGCGGCGCAAGATCGCGCGAAATCCTTTGGTCGCTTGTTCGCGTTTGGTCTCGTCTTCGCGTTTGGTCTCGTCTCGGTCCTTTTGAGGCGCCCAACCAGACCTGGCATCGCATCAAAATCCCGCGCAAGCGCTTTGGAGACTTTGCGTCCGGGGCCAAGGATGCCGCGGGAGACGCCTGCGCAGGACACCTCAAATCTGCAGCCAGGATCTGTCCCAGCGAGGCTGGCCTGCATGGTTGCGTTCACTTCTTCACTCGCTCACACCTGCAGCCGGAGTCTGCATTTCATTCAACGACGCGGCGGCGAACTCAAAAGGAGAGAAAGAAAGACTGAAAGACGCAATCCGAGGCTGCAGGCAGGTGCATGGCAGGACTGCGTTGATTCGCCTTGAGTCGAGCCGGGGTTGGCCGCCGCGCAAGGATCCGCGCCGCGGGCCGCGAGCCGCGGGCCGCGGGCCGCGGGCCGCGAGCCGCGGGCCGCGAGCCACGAGTCATCAGGCCGCCGCCACCGCGCAAATCGCGCGCGCCTCATGAACGCGCCAGCTGCAGCGATGCCAAAGGCGCCGTCACAGGCTGGGCTGCTTGGCGAGTCGACCCCGCACTGTGGGAATAGAAAATCCAAAAGTGTCACGGGACTTCCGGTCGATTCGCGAGTTCTCCAGGCCGCGCCCCTGGGGGACATCTCCGCACATCCCAGAATCAGTGACGCTGCGGCTTTGGCGTGGTACTGCCAGAGGCCACTGAGGGCACGATCGGCGACGCGCAGCTGCGGCGCCGCGCGCGCGCTGGCACGGCGCCGCGAGTGACGCGCGGCGCGCGGCGTGGCGAGAGACCCTTCCCTCCAAGGGCAAATCGCGCCGGCTGGCCGACTGGCCGGCGGGCGGGTCGGTCGGCAAGCTGGCCGCCGGCGAAGATTGCCGCCGCGGCCGCGCGGCCGCGCGGCTGCACGCCCGCCCGGCCGCCGGACGTGCGACGGCGCTGAGGACTTCCTGGCAGGGCAGCCGGCATCGTTCCGTCTCGGACGGCGAGTCAACCTGCGGACGCGACGCTGGGTGGCGTCGTGTCAAGGCGCACCGCGCCGTCCCGTGTTGAGTCGACAGAGTCGAGTCGAGTCGCGGCGAGTCGCGGCGAGTCGCGGCGTGCCGTGCCGCGTGTCCGTCTCGTGCAGCACCAACTCACGCTGCAGCGCCGGCCGGAGCGATCCTTGGCCCCGGCGCGGGGCGCGTTGGAGCGCGGCCTCGGGTCAGTCCTGAGGCGGTACCCTACGCCCTGGAAGGCGGCGAGGTGCCCTGGAAGGCGCTGCGCGAGGTCTTCATCGGCTGCTCTCCGGCGCCGAGCTTGGAGCAGACCTTGGGCGAGGGCCCGGGCGGCTCCCTCGAGGCGGCCGCGGCGCGCGGGTCCTGGAGCGGCGGAGAAGAGGCCGGCGGATCGACGCGAGGCACTCGCCTGCGGGGGTTACCTTGCGTCTGCAGCCAAGGGTGCGCTGGAGGTGCTGAATGGTGGAGGGAAAGGCACACGGGCTGGCTCGGGGTCCTTCGAACGCGGGAGCAGCCTCGCGCGCGAGCCGGCTGCGACAGACGGCGCGGTCGCAGGCCGGACGGGGGAAGCGGCGAAGAAATTGGCGCCGCTGAGAGCATCTTGAGCTAGAGCATCTTGAGCTAGCTCGTTCGCTGGTTCGTGCCTTGGCGGCCTGCTCGCTAGCTAGTGGCTAGATGGCGATGAAATACGCGCCCGAACGAGCGAGCGAGCGAGCGAGCGAGCGAGCGAGCGCTCGCGGCTGGCGCAGGCACAGACGCAGGTGCAGCAGAGCCCCAAGCTCGGACTCGAGGTGCAAGCTTGGAGCTTGCGCAGGTCCTTGCTTGGACGCATCTCATCTCATCTTCAGCCTTTTGCTGCAGCCTTTGCAGCCTTTGCAGCCTTTGCAGCCTTTGCAGCTAGCAGCGGCAGCAGAACAGAACCAGCTCAAGCACTAGCCAAGTCCTCCTTTCGCGCTCGCGGGCGGCATAAGCGCGGTACGCGGTGCGCAGCGCACGGACGCTACGCCTTCGGGACCGCGTTCGCCACCGGCCCCGCCCCCGCCACCGACCACGCCCGCGCAGAGGCGATTCTGCGGGCATCGCGCATCGCCATCGCCATCGGCGGCATCGGCACCGGGTCACGCCCGCCCCTTGGCCCCGCCGAGAGCACGCCGCGGCCTCCGTTCGGGTGGGCCCAGGACGCCTGCAACCGGGATCAGCGGCGCGGCAGACGCGCGCCCGCGCACCAGAGCGGCGCAGCGGCGCGGCGTCCGACGACGCGGCGGCTGGCGAGCGCCCGAAGCTGCGACGCGAGCCGCGTGGCCGGCACGTGTCTCACGTGACAGAACCCGGCGGCTCAGGCTCACGTCAGGCCCGTCCCCGCGGCCGGGTTCTCCGTGATGATGAAGAAGAAGCTTGAGACCGCGGCCGTGGAGGACGCGGACTCGGAGGAGGCGCCCCTGTGCCTTGCGGAGGAGGAAATGGCCATGAAGGACGCGATTCTGGCCGCAGATTCGGCGAGCAAGAAGCGCAAGCCCGCGCTCGACGCAGCGTGGGACGTCGCGGCCGTGGAGGTGATGCGCGTGACGTACGAGGATTCTGCGCACGATGACGCGAAGACTGCTGCACCCGTGGAGGGCGACGGCGGCATGGACTGGGGAGCTGTTTGCAGCTCAACGCACAGTATCTGGGGCTCGAGCGTCTTCACCACGCCGGTGCAGACCGGCCCAAAGGCGTACCCGAGCATCGACGCGGTCTTCTTCGAGAACATGGTCAAGGACGGGCCTGTCCCGTCTGTGGAGGACGGCAGCGCGTCAAAGCCGCAGAACGGTGCGAGCGACTTTGGCCATCACGCCGCCAAGCGCATCATGGGCAGCCTCGACGCATACCACGGTCTGAGCGCCTTCCAAGAGGGCAGTGCCGTCCTTGAGCGCAGCGTCGGCGCGCAGGAGCCATCCAACAGCGTGGAGTTTCTGGCCACCTCGCTGGCGCCCATCGCGGGCGCGCCCATGGTGCACGCCCTGAAGGCGGCGCTCCACGACCAGCGCAGCGCGCGCGAGCGGCGCCAGATTCTCGCGCAGGGCAGCCTCATGATGGATGCGAGCAACTATCGCGCCGCAGTGACGCGGCCGGTGGACCAGGTGCTTTCGATCGCGCAGCAGGACGGGCGCGTCATTTTCTCCGGGTACCGGCCCAGCGAGCAGCGGCTCGCGCCGGGGCCCCGCCACGCGCCGGCCTGGCCGCACTACGTGAACGGGCTGCCGGCCATCAACAATGCGCGCTTTCGGCCGGCTGACCTCAAGCTGAGTCTGCAAGAGTGGAACGGCGGCTACGGCGTGGTGGACGTGGAGAATGCCTTCACCAGGGTGGGAACCGAACCTCACCCCCTGGACCCGGTCCTCCCGCCCGAAGACGCCGCCGTGGTGCTCATCGAGGTGCGCTTTACAGACCGGCGCGTGGGCCTATTCCAGACGTGCGACGAGCCGCTGCAGAACAAGTCTGCGCGCGTCTCCCTCACGCACGAGTTGCGCCGCCGGCCCGCAGGCGTTGACGTAGTCCTCTGCATGGACCGTGGCGAGGACCAGGGCCGCATCCTGCGGCTCGCCCCCTGCAAGCTGCGCGGCGGCATGCCTGAGGTGCCGTACATGCCCGTGCTCCGCCTCGCGACAGACGCCGACCTTCGTGCCAAGGCGAACGCGCAGTCCGAGTGCGACGCCATGCTGAAGCTCTGCCGCGAACTCCTCAAGGGCCGCGAGCACATTCGCTCCAAGAAGACCCGCGACTACATCCTGGCCATTGCCGATACGCTCGAGCCCAGGGCCGCTGAACAGCAGCTCGACTGCCGCAAGGTTATCATTTCCGTCGACTGCTCTGTCAAGACCAACTGGAACCCGCTCACCAAGCTCCTCGGCCAAATGCTTGGCCGCCGCGTGCACTTCCAGCGCCGCATGGTGCGCGCGCTCTCGCGCAGCTGGACCCACCACGACGATGAGGACTGATCGCCGCTCCTTGCCGAGCTGCAGGATTCTCACTGTCCGGGTCGTAGACACAGAAAAGAGAAAAGCCATGCGCGACCGGCAACCAGGCAAAGTCGTAACCTGCAGCGAACCTCGAACGTGGCGTTCAGCTCGACTGCCGAGCCCAAATTTCGATCGCAGAAGAATCTGTTTCGTTCGCGGCGCTACAAGAAAGAGAACGCCGTCATTGTACCCTTCGTACTTGCTTCCTTCCCGGGCTCGCTTGAATGCCAATTTGCCTGCCTTTAGCGAACGATGGCAGCTATTTCGAGCCTCTTGCTCGCTCGCTTTGGTTGCCAAACGGCGAGAGCTGAATCATGCGTGCTTGGTGGCGTGCTTCGCCGCCAACGAACTCAACATGCGGTCGTTAGACAAGGATTTATCGTCGACGAACTCACCACGCGGTCGTTAGATCAGGCTCCGTGCTTTGGCGCGCTTTGGCGCGCCTTTGCGTGCTTTGACGCGCTTTTTTGACGCGCTTTGACGCGCTTTTTTGACGCGCTTTGACACGCTTTTTTGACGCGCTTTGACACGCTTTGACGCGATTGACGTATTGAAAGACGCGTGTCTCGGCGAGCAAGCGCCGTGGTTAGGGCGCCGTGGTTAGGTCGTTGCGGCGCTCGATTCGAATTCAAATTCAAAATTCAAACACGCGGCACGCGACAGAGCAGCAAACCACCAACCAACGCAACCACCGACGAGCGGCAACGACGCTGGAACCAAGCGACGACAACGAGCACGGCGAGCACGCGCAAGAGGACCGTGGGACGCGGCATGTTTCCGTGCAGCAGCAGGGGCTCGCCCTGGGCGATCGAGGATGCCCTGGCGCCCGACGACGGACGAGTCTTCAAGTTGGCGGCCGGCGGAGCGGACGACAAGGAGAATGCGGCCGGCGCGGCTAACGACGGCGACGATTCGACGCCTTGGACCGCGCAGCTGCTCAAGCCCAGCGCGCTTGTCGGCGCGCAGGACGGACGCTGGGGCCAGACGCACCCGCTGGATGCGGTCCCCGTCGCCTTCGCCAAGGAGGCGGCGCAGCAGCGCATGACGCAGGAGGCGGCGAGCGCCGGGAACGAGTACTTCTTGGAGAACCTCCTGGCGCGCGTGGAGAGGGACTGTGCTGCGAGCTACGCACAGTACGAGCGCTTGCCGGCATGCCGGGAGGGCCGCGCTGCCATCGAGCAGGGCACGCGCGCGGCGGTGCACGAGCACGACAGCATGCTGGCGCTCCTGAGCGCGGAGCTGTGCCCGCTCCCGCCCGTCAGAATGGCACTACGCGAGGAGCTCCTGGACGAGTCAAGCGCGAGACAGCGCCTGCGCGAGGTGCTGGAGGACGACGCCGAGACGCTCTTTTCTTCGAGCGGGCCGCTGACCACGGTGGCGGCCGTGGACCAGCTACGGGCGTGGGGCGGCGCCTCCCAGGCGACGACCTCGGCGTGGGCCAAGCCTGCGCAACAGGCCGTCGCCACCGAGGCACCGAAGGTGCGCCTCGGGCCGGAGGCGGGCGCCGGCGCCGGGCCCAAGGGCTCCATGAACCCTGAGGCAGCTGCCTTCAAGGTTGCCCCCGGAAAGGGGCCGGCAGTGGGCCCGCGTCGCATGTCGGCGGAGCCGGACAGCTTGTACTTGATCCTGGATGAGATTCAGCGCGTGGAGCGCGACTACAACGAAGGCTATGGGATCGTGAAGATTCGCAACAACTTTACGGACGCCAAGACCAGGGCGGACGCCACGGACCCGGCGCTGCCACCGGCAGGCGCCACGGTGGTCCTCGTGCAGGTGGAGTTCGACAACCAGCGCGTGGGGCTCTTCCAGTCGGCCGACGAGCCGTTGCGCGACGACACCTGCGCCTCGCTCCTCCACGAGATTCAGCGGCGGCCGCACGGGTTCATGTGCGTGCTGGAGATGGACCGTGGCGAGGACCTGGGCCGTGTCGTGCAGGTGACGCGGTGCCATCTGACCAAGGGGCTGCAGAAGGCGGCGTACATGCCAGTGATTCGCCTCGCCACGGCAGCCGACGTTCGCGCGAAGCAGACGGCGAGCATGCAGAACACAGCCATCCTGCGCGTGTGCCAGGACCTGCTCGCGCAGCGCGTGTCCATGGACAGCGACGCGCGCGGGCGCATGGAGGAGATCGCGCGCACGCTGACGCCCACCAGCGCGGAGCTGCAGCTGGACCGCCACAAGGTCATCATTTTCGTTGACTGTTGCCGGCTCACCAACTGGAACCCGCTCGTTGCGCTGCTGCGTCCCACGCTGCTGCGTCGCGGCCAGCTGCGCCAGCCTTGCCGCATCCATTTCCAGCGCCGCTACGTGCGTTCGCTCCCTTCTAGCAGCTCCGGCAAGTAACCGCAAGCTGGCACGACTCGCTCTAGCTCGCTCGCTCGCTGGCTGCTCCTGCTGGTGCAGTCCTGCACCACACTGACCGCGCTGGCATGAGCAGTGCTGGTCAGTGCTCACAGTTCTAACAGAGAGTGGTACAGGGCTGCACCGCGGCTCCCAGCCAGCAGCAAATCAGCCTCTCGAGAAGCTGCAGTTACGGTCGGGTCACACCGACCACCATCAACAAGTCAACATGCAATGCACAATGCGCAAGAATTTTCACTTCTGGACTTGCTCGCGGCGTGGCACCGGCGGCGCTCGCCGCTCGCCGCAGCTCCGGCAGAGAAGTTTTCACTGGCAGCCTGCTGACCCATCTGCTGACGGCGACTCAGGCTGTCCGAGAGTGACTGCGCTGCGCGTGCGACCATGCTATCGTGGCATCTGTCCGCCCCGGCGGTCCAGCTCGTTCGACGGCGACGTGACAGCAGATCATCCAGAGCCAGCACCTACGGGCCGCGGCTACGCAGCGCTACGCACCGCACGCGCGCAAAATTACGCTGGTCATGGAGGTACCTGGTCCCCCGGGCGGATTACGGGCGAGGCCGGGCGAGGCGGGCGAGGCTGGGCGAGGGTACCCCCCTGGTTCCCTCAGGCAATCCAACAGAAGTAGGCATGGGTGTACCAAGGGCACCCACAGACAGCGTTGCTCGTGCCTCGTCAGCGCGCGCTGGTTGAGCGGGTGTAGGCTGTGCAGCCACTGGCAGCCAGGCAGGCGGATCTGCGTCAAGTTTGCACGACACAAAGCGGCGGCGGCGCACGCAATGAGCGAGTTTCGAACAGGGAGGCCAGGCCAGCTATAGCTTAGAAGCCGCTGGCACAGCACAAGCGAGGCAAACCTGCATTGCACGCACAGCGTCGAGCGAGGGAATAGAGGCAGCACGAGCGGGGGAGCTTGCCGAGTCACCATGCAGCGCCTCGTGACGGCCGTGCTTGTGGCCGTGCTGAGCATCGCCGGGCAGGCTTCGGGCGCTGGGCCGACGTGCGACTCCGCAGGTGTGTCTGCGCAGTGCTCGGCGGAGCTGGCCGACTGCGAGGAGGATGTAGGCTGCAATGCAGAGTACCAGCAGCTCACAATCGGAGCGGCCTTGGTGCAGGACGATGTGACGAGGCTTGACTATATGCTTCTCGCTGACCCGTCATACTCGATGGTGCAATGCATCTTCAGCATCGACGAGTGCTACGAGTACTACATCCCGCAGCTGGAGGCACTGGAAGACTCTGAATACGTCCTGGCGCTGGTCCAAAGGCCCAGTACCTCTGTGAACGTCACGACGCTTGCGCCCACGTCCGCGCCCACGCGCGTGCCCACGCGCACGCCCACACCCAAGCCAACGTACGATTTCACCGTCACGGAGGACTGCCCCCGGTTTATTTGCCCCGGTTCTACGCGGCTCCCGACTACAGGGCTGACCCTTCTTCTGCTGACAGCAATCTCCTTCTTCTCTTCGCTCGCGTAAAGGCTATCGCGATGGTCTACGCGCGCTCCTGCTCAACGTTGCACACGGCCTACAAAGTAACAATGAACGAATTCTCTCTCCTTAAGCCTCGACTTGAGTCAACACGGAAGCATCTGTCTGTGCCGCGTGCAAGGCAGACCACTTTGGTTGGCGATAGCAAGAAGGCCCTTCAGCCACGAAGGCAACCTCACGGCCTCAGAGGTCTTCGTCCGCGTTGCTGCACTGCAGCAGGCAGGCGGCCAGTGGGCTATTTAGCTGGCAGGAGTCGCTCGACGGCGCTCGACGGCGCTCGACGGCGCTCGACGGCACTCGAAGGCGCATCATCTGCTTCTGCTGTCACGTCGCCGGCTTCTGCTTTCATGGCGCCTGCCTCTGCTGTCATGTCACCTGTTTCTGCTGCTGGCCACTGCTCCTGCTTCTGCCTCCGCCTCGCGTGTCGCCCGCTGCCCCACGCCTACAGGAACTTGACAGTGACTTTGAACACCACCACCCCCGCCGGCGACTCGGAGCTGCCCGGCCGGCGTAACGTTACTATCTCGGCCGGGCTCGCCGACTTGGACGCCGTGTCGGCAGGCAGCCTTGGTGCACGCAGGCGGGCAGCGGCGGCGGCGGCGGCAAGGCTCGAACGGCGGGCGCGCGGCGGCGCGGCGCGGCGCGGCGCGGCGCGGTGCGGCGCGGCGCGGCGCGGCGCGCGGCGGGCAGCATGGACGCGCGCGCGCGGCTGCAGCGGACGCTGAGTACGAGCAGCGGGACCTCGGCGTCGCTGGTCGTGGCGCTGGACCGCGGCGACGAGGAGGACGACCTCGGGAGCGGGGACGAGGACACGAGCGGTGACAGGGAGGCGGCCAGCAGCCCGCTGGCCGGCCTGGAGCGCGTGAATGACGCGGATATCGAGGCGCTCGCGCGCATGCTACCGGCGCACTTCTTCGAGCAGGCCCTGGAGGAGGATGAAAAGGAGGGGGAGGACGAGGACGGCTACAGCGACGAGGAGGCGCACCAAGGCGCAGGCGGCCCAGCCGGCGGACTGCCGCCGGCACCCATGCTAAGCCGCGAGTCGCGCAGTGACTCGTTCGCACAGCGCGCGATGCAGCGCGTCCAGGTGGTGGTCCGGCTGCGGCCATTCCTGGCACACGATCAGGCAGACTCGGCGCGGCTGGTGCGTGTGGCACCGGAGAAGCGCTTTGTGCAGGTGACGGAGCACAGCGCGTTCACGTTCGACGCGGTGCACGGTATGGAGTCGTCGCAGCGCGAGATCTACGAGCGGTCGGCGCGGTCGCTGGTTGCGTCCTGCTTGGAAGGCTACAATGCGACTATCCTCGCGTACGGTCAGACGGGCACAGGCAAAACGTACACGATGGAGGGCGACGCGGAGCGGTACGAGGACCGCGGCATCGTGCCGCGCGCGATCGAGCAGATTTTCACACACATCCAGGAGAAGGCCTCGGAGAGCAACCGGTTCCTGGTGCGCGCCTCGTACCTGCAGATCTACAACGACGTCATCTACGATTTGCTCAAGCCGGAAAACGCGAACCTGCAGATCCGTGAGGACGACCGGTCAAAGCAGAACACGCGCGGCGTCTACGTGGAGGGCCTGTCGGAGTGGGTGGTGCGGTCCCCGGCGGAGATTTTCAAGCTAATGGCGCGCGGCGCGGCGGGGCGCGCCACGGGCAAGACGAAACTAAACGAGGTGAGCAGCCGCAGCCATGCCATTCTGAAAATCATCGTGGAGCAGTGCGAGACGACTTTCGTGGACACGCAGGGCCGCGCCGTGAGCTCGTCGCAGTTTGAGAAGATGCTGCTGGCGGACGCCTTCGGGGATCGGTCGCCCGAGGAGCTGGTGCGGCAGCGGTTCCGAGTGGCCAAGCTGAACCTTGTGGACCTGGCTGGGTCGGAGCGCGTGCGCATTTCCGGCGCTACGGGCCAGCGCCTGGAGGAGAGCCGCAAGATCAACCGGTCGCTCTCAGCGCTGGGCAACGTGATCTCGGCGCTCACGGACGAGCGCGAGCGCGCGCACATTCCCTACCGCGACTCAAAGCTCACGCGCATCCTGGAGGACAGCTTGGGCGGTAATTGCAAGACGGCCATGTACGCGACCATCAGCCCGTGCGCGGACGCCATATCGGAGACGCTGTCGACGCTCAAGTTCGCGAATCGCGCCAAGAGCATTCGAAACAGCGCGTCGGTGAATGAGGATGTGGACAAGAACTCGCTGCTGCGCAAGTACGAGCGCGAGCTGAAGCGGCTGCGGCGAGAGCTGGCGCAAAAGTCGCAGAACGTGGTGGACCAGCGCGTCGTGCTGGAGCTGGAGGACCAGAAGCGGCGCGCCGAGGCCGACAAGATGGCCGCGCTGCGCGCGCTCGAGTCGCGGTCTGAGGAGTTCATGCGTGAGAAGGAGGCGAAGCGGCGGCTTGAGGAGCGCATTTCGCAGCTGCAGAGCAAGATGCTCATGGGCGCGGCGCACGCCGCACACGGCAGCGACGTACAGGACACGCCGCAGTTTCGCAGCGCGCTCAAGGTGCACCGCGAGAAGCTGCGCGCCGAGTACTCCTCGCGCCTCGAGGACCTCGAGCGCGAGCGCGAGCAGATCGAGGTGCAGCTCGCGCAGACCGATCGCTACAAGCAACTGCTGCTGAAGCAGCGCGACATCATGGTGAATCTCACGCAGCGGCTCAACGAGCGCGACGACCAGATCATCGCCCTGCAGGACGAGCTCGACGAGTGCGAACGCAAGCGCCGCGAGACGGAGGAGCGCCTCGACGAGAAGACCACGGAGCTCATCCACCTCAAGCGCCTGGCGCTCGAATCCCAGCACGCACCTGCCGGCTCGCGCGAGCTTCGCCGTGCGCTCGGCGTTGAGATGGACGACCTGGACGAGGATGCCGACGCTGACGTAGGTGCGAAGCTGCCCACGCCGCCTCCCACCGCCTCCTCGACCACCTCGACCTCCAGCGTCGCCACCTCCAGCGCCTTGGCCGCCGCCGCAGCGAACGCGCTGCCGCGCGCCGAGCCGGGCGTTAGTCTGGAGAACCGGGTGCGCGCGCTCACCGAGCAGTACCAGACCTTTCGCGAGCAGATGACGGGCCGTCTCTCCAAGAAGGACGCCCAGATTCGCTCCGTGCGCGAGGAGAACGCCAAGTTGCGCGTTGCGCTCGACAACATGATTAAAGAGCAGCAGGATGGCCGCCAGCGGCGGTCTTCTCCAGCTTCCTTGAACCACCACGACGCTGCCGACGTGCGCGAACAGGAACTTCAGCAGCAGCAGCAGCAACAACAACAGCAACAACAACAACAACAACAACAACAACAACTACAACAACACCGCGACGACCTGCTCGCCGAGATGGAGAAGCTGCGTGCGCGCTCCTTGAACCACGCCAAGGAGCAGCTTGCTATGCAGACGATCATGGACAAGATTCAGTCCATCGTTGTGCAGGTGCGCTCTCGTGCCGATGAGCTGCCGGAGGGTGTCAACAAGGACCTCACTGGCTTGTTCAACCTCGTTTCCAAGTGTCTCGAGGCGCTGGCGATAAAGTCTAGTGGAGCCTGAGGTAAGATCTCGCCATGCTGGCTCTCGCGATCAGATTGAACGGAGGCTGAGCGGTGATCTTCCTGTCGTGCCTGGCAGGGCCTACCTGAGCTGTGAGACCGCGCAGCACAGCACGCAATCACGACCTTGAAGCCGCACGTGTGTGGAAGACGTGCGGCTAAAGTTGGGTGCGAGCCCGAGTGATTTTAGCCCAGGTGCCAGGTGGAAAACGAAGAAACAGAAAGACGAACAGAACCAAAAACACACACATCAGCAGACATGGACACATGATCAAATTCGAAGAGAAAGTGCGCACGCGCTGGTCGCGCGCGCCTTCGTGGTGCAAGCTAACTTCTTTTTGTGTAGAAAAACGGAATTCCCGTGCAGCCCCAGTTCAAAAGGTCCGCGAAGAATCATCTACACCACCACCCCCGGCGATCTTGAGCTCTCGGTCCTTTCGGCGCTGACGATGGCCACCTCCGCGCGGCCGTGGCGGTGCGGCTGCTTCGCCCTCGCCCTCGGCCACGGCCTCGGCGGCCTCCTGCGCAAGGCGTGAGGCCTCCGCCTCCTCTCTCTCGGCCTTCCAGCGCGCCTCCTCGGCAGCCTCTTCGGCCTCATCGCGGAGGCGCTGCTTCTCATATTCGCGCTCGAGACGGCGGCGACGGAACTTGTTGCGCTCCGCGCGGCGGCGGCGGTCGGCTTCCTCCTCCAACTGGTCGAGCTCGTCGTCGTCCATGCCCTGCGCCTGGGGGCCGGCCGCAGCGCGGCGCTCGCGGCGGCGCGCGGCCTTGGTGGCAGCCTCCTGGAGAATGCGCTTGGCCTCGGTGGCCTCGTGCTCCGCCAGCGTCTTGGTTTCGCTTTCGAAGCCTTCCCGGTACCCTTCGACGAAGTTCTTGAGGCCGTCGCGAAGCACCTCGAGGCCGGTCCGTGTGGCCTGCACGCCCTTGCGCGCCTGGTCCTCCTTCAAGCGCAGGTTGACCCGGTCGCCAAGCTGGCGCAGGTCGTCGGCCACGGAGGCCTTCTCGCGCTCCTCCTTGCGCAGCTGCGCGAGCCGCTCGGGGTCTCCGGTGCCGTACTTGACGGCCTCCGGGTCCCTGAACGAGCGAATGTAGAGCCGCGTGCCCTCGCGCAGCACCCTGACCACATTCCTGGGCGCGAAGCTCCGGTTCAGGTTGATGGGCACCGGGTAGTCCGGGGGCGTCGGGATGGACTCGAACTCGCGCGCCACCCATCGCACGTACGCGTGCACGCTGCGCAGGCCGGGAAGTCGGACCAGGCGCTCCATGAGCCCCATGGCGCCGCCACCAGGCGCCACCAGGCGCCGCCACCAGGCGCCGCGCCGCGCCGCGCCGCGCTGCGGCCACCAGATCGGTGGATGGATGCCCCCGGCGTCGTTTGATTCCATTCTTCCACACGAGAGAGCCGTGGCCGTGGAGCCACTTATCGTGCACGATGTTCACACTTAAGGCCACTTCGCGGCCTGCTCGGGCTCCGGCTCAGGCTCGGGCTCGGGCTCAGGCTCAGGCTTCGGCTGGCGGCCAGCCTGCCTCCGTCCGCAGCGATCACGAGCAGCGCGCGGCACAGCCAGCACGCGCCAGCTTGCTCAGGCCAGGCTGCGCACGCGAGGCATGGCCACTTGCCTCTGAGAGAGAGAGAAATCAAGAGGGCAGCCGTTCAGGCAGGCAGTGAGCGCGTTGTGAAGTCCGGCGGCCAGTCGGTGTGGCCAGAGGAGCGGCAGCCCGAAGAGCGCCCGCAGCCCCCGGCGCTGCGGGAGCCTGCGGGACCGTTGCGGTGTGCCTGCCGAGGTCGCCCCGGGGGGGGGGGCTGTGGGCGAGGCCACGGTGGGGGGGACCGGTGGCCTGCGGCCGCTGCGCCGCGCAGCCACTACAAGGGCTGGTCACGCGCATCGCGAATCAACGGCGGCACGAGCGGCGGCCACGCGGCTCCGGGTCCCGGCGCGCCCCGCTTGGAGCGGCGGCGCACGTGGGCGCCGCGCGCGCGGGACTCGCGCGGGCGGCGGCGCGCGCGCGGCGAGGCCGCGGCGGCGCGCGGCGCGAGGGCCGGGCGCGTGGGATCGGCGCGCGAAATGATGATGGCCATGATGCAGGCCGGCATGGATGGCCGCGCCTCCATCCACGCGGCGGCCATGGGCGCGGCCGCCCCGGCAGAGCCGTCTGGCCGGCGGGGCGTGCGCGGCGGCGGCGCGCGCTGCGGGTGCGTGGAAGCCCCCGCGCGGCGAGCTGCGCGCGGGGCGGCGCGGCGAGGCGGCGCGCGCGGCGGCGCGGCGCGCATGGAGGCGCGCGCGAGCGGCGGCGCGGCGGCGCGGGATGATGATACGCCGCGCGGGGATGCAGATGAGCATATGCGCGGGCAGACCCCCGCGGCGGCGGCGGCGCGCGGCGGGGGCGGCGGCGGCGCGGGCGCGATGGGGATCATGCGCGATGGGGAGGCGCCGCGGGCGCAAATGCGCGGCGCAGTGTCCCATGGCGGCGGCGGCGGGCGCGGCGGCGGCGGCGGCGGAGACGGCCGAGCGGCGGTGACCGGCGGCGAGCGCGGCGCCGCGGCCGAGGACGCGGCGCCTCAAGTGCCCCTGCCCCTCCAGGCCGTCCTGGCCATGGGGCAGCCGCATCAGGATCAGCAAGCGCAGCATGTTCAATTCGTGCAGGGCGGCTGGGGCGGGCCCATCATCCTGCAAAGCGCGGGCGCCGCAGCTGGTGGGCCCGGCGCCGGGCAAGCGGGCGCCAGCCCCGGTGTGGGCGTGGGCGTGGGCGTGGGCGCGGGCGCCGGCCAGGGCGGCTTCTTCGTGCAGCTGCCCAACGGCGGCTGGGGGATGCTGCCGTCGAGCGCGGGCGCGGGCGCAGGCGCGGGCGGCGGGATGGGCTTGGGCATGGGCATGGGCTTGGGCATGGGCATGGGCTTGGGCGGGCAGGGCGCCAATCCTGCGGTGCAGGCCTCGGCCATCGCCCAGCACTACGTGAACTCCATCCTCGGGGCGGGCGGCACGGGCACGCTCTTGGGCGGCGGGATCCAGACGCAGGCGCAGCAGGCGCAAGCGGCGCAGCAGGCGCGCCCGCTCTCGCAGGCGCAGGCGCAGGCGCAGGCAATGATTCAGGCGCAGCTTGATGCGCAGGAGCGGGCCCGAACGCAGCTCGAGGCCCAGCACGTCTCGGCGACCCAGGCAGTCCTCGAAACGGAGCCGTCCGGCAAGAAGCGCAAGTGGCGCGCGGGCGTGCCGCAGAGCGAGTTTCGCGGCGTCAGCTGGGACCGCAGCGTCGGCACCTGGCGCTGCAAGGTGAACTCCATCCACGTGGGCTACTTCGACAGCGAGGAGGAGGCCGCACGCGCCTATGACGAGGCCACTTTGTCGTTGCGGGACCCGAGCGAGGCCATCGCCGGCGTCAGGCTCAACTTCCCGCTCGAGGACTACAAGGACAAGCCCCCTGGGACCTTCAAGTACCATACAAAGCGCGAGAAGAAGTCTCAACGCAACGCGCGCCTCCTGGCCGCCGCCGGCACCACCCTCCACATCAGCAACTCAAAGGCAAGCGACAAGAGCCGGGACGCATCAGTCAAAACCGCCTCGGGCGCTGCAGACGCCGGCTCAAGCTCCGCAAGCGTGCCGCGCCACGCTGGGGCGGACGAGACGACGGGGGCCGGGGCCAGCGACGCGCTCAACCCTTCCCGGGTTCACGAGGATGACGAGGGCGCCTCGGAGGAAGGCGGCACTGTGGGTGCCGATCCCTATGCCCATCTCAAGCGGCAGTACGCCCTCGTCGAGAGGCGCCAGGCCCGGCGTCGAGAACTGTACCGGGTTAACCGGAATAGGCTCAAGGACGTGATGGGCGCCAAGGTCGCAGGCGAATCGAAGCTGTCCGCGAGAGATGCCGGCAGGAGCACAAGCAGCGCCAAGTCTGGTGCCGCGAGCAGCAGTGCCGCAGAGCGGCCCAACAAGATCATTGCAAGAAGAATTGTTGACCCGGACGCTGTGCGCGCGCTCATCGAGGACACCCTGAGGGAAGCTGGCCATCAGGAGCTGCTCGGCGCGCACGACGACGACAACGACAACGACCGTGGCGATGACTTGGGAGCCCGCCTCGGAGAGAAGATCAGTCCTAGTGATCTCGGCGAGGTCTTTCGCGTGGTGCAGACTATCGTGGCCGACGAGATTCGCAACGTCTTCAGGGCGAGCGGTCTTCCGCTCGAACCCTCCGACAAGAATCCTGGCACGGATGATGTCGCGCCCAAGGACACTCAGCCGCCGCTCGATGAGGACTGACAGCAAGCGAGCCAACCAGCCAGCCAGCGAGCAAGCAAGCGAGCTGCGGCCCCGGTCTCGTTCGCGCAAAGACCACGAGACTTCTAGAGGCAGACAAGAGAGACAGACAGATAGACTGACAGAAGTGCCTTTCCAAAGGAGTGCGCCCCTCCTGCAGCGCACTTGTCCGTGAGGCCCAAGGCTAAGTAGATACTTAGGGAGCAGGTTTGACGATCAATCTGATGTTTTGAGTATGTATGTTCGTTCTCCATGAGACGCGCGCCGAGAGCATCCCTTCCATTGATATCCCAATCCCATCGCCCTAGACGGAGTTTAATCAGGATAGCCATATTATCCCTAGTAAATCGGCTCTCCTGCTTGCGCTCGACTGACCTGTTGCTATCATGATTCTAATCATTTTTGGAACTTTCAACTACTGGGTTTGTATGGAAGCGTAAAGTGTTGGTCACTTCCGACTGGCCTGTGCGGATGCTGAGGCCAACTTGGGCTGCATCAAGGGCACGATGGACTCGTGCTGAGGCTGCTGCGAGAGGATCTTGAACTATGGCTTGATGGGGTGTCGGTGTAGCTGGCTTGGGCTACGTGGTCGTTCCTGCTCTGCGCTGTAGGGGTACCGGACGAGGCACTGGCGCTGCTCGAATCGACATGATCGAGGCAAATGGGCGAAGGTGTTCCGTTGACGTTTGTCTTGCGCTTCTTGAAGCCTTCGTGAGGCTCGACGCGCACGCGCGTGTGCCACTTGGAAAAGCAGGTTGTGCGTTCATTCTTTCTCATGAACACGTGCAGAGGCACACCGCAGATGGTGCAACGACGGTGCGTTTGCTTGCCGCAGATGACGCAGAGCCGCTTGGCGGGAATCCTCTTGTTGTTGGCGTTGAAGGATGCCTTTCCCGCTGCCTCTGAGTCATGTTGCAGTGCGGCATCGAGGCGGATGTCGCGGGCTTGGCCGTGGTTGAAGAACTTCTGCAACTCGGGGGTTCGCTTGCGCTTACCGGCGGTCACGAGGTCCCTCGCCGCTTCCCTGGTGAGCCCAGTGGGCTTGGGCATGCTTGGCTGCATGTTGAACTCCACCTGCGCCGTATCGAGCTGCCTGCTCCTGTAGACGTGACGGACCATGTCGACAGTGAGGCGGAACGAGACAGTGCTGAGCGCTTCAGAGCGGTTCACCTTGTCGCGGAGGGCCTTTAGCCCGTCGCTGTCTTCGAGGTTGCTCTTCCTCGCAGCCTGTAAGTAGCGGTAGACCACGATGGCGTTGACAACGAGCTGCTTGTACGTGCGCAACGCGATGTTCTGGTCGCAGCTCAGATTCATGCACTGCGTGTTGGTGATCTGCTCCACGTACTGTGTGCTTCCGTCGACGCCGCCCTTTGCGACGTTGTATAGCTCCTGCGGTAAGCACTTGATGACATGCACGGGCCGCATGGGCCCCTTCAGAGCGACAAGCTTGCGCATGGCGCGCCACAGCCGGAAGTGCGAGCTCAGCACCGCCCCCTCCTCCTCGCCGAAGATGGCAGGTGGCTTGGGCGGCGCACCCGCTGTCGATGCTCTGGTGCGCCCATGTCGTGAGCTTGTCCGCCCACGGTTTCAGAGCGCGCTCCATGGCGAGCCGGGCGTCCGGAGGCACTTCAACGAGGCAGGCGTACAAACACGAACTCGTGCTGGCAGCAACGTAGAGCACGTGATCGATTTGGAGGACCACAGCTTGGTGCAAGACTTGCGCGCGGTGCTCGGCAGGTATGGCCTTCCACCAAGTCTCGTCCCCCACGTGTTCATCTGGGTGCTCACGATACGTGCGTCTACCGCGCCTCCAGGCGCGACGCGCGTCTTGATCTCGACGCTGCATAGTACTGACGATGCGTCGCACTCCGCGCCTGGAAGCCGGACGCGAGCGACTCCATCCGGCGAGACTGCGAGCCCCGGAACGGTCTTGTGCTGAATGAGGCCGACCTCGAACATGCACTCGCACCACGCGTCGGTTCGTCGACCAACGCAAGTATGTCTTCGAAGTCTTGCTGCGCAGCGGCCTCAGCACGAGCATCCTCGTCGCCAAGCTCCTCTCCTTCTTCGTCTTCGTCCCCTGTGTCCCGCTTGTCCAGGGGCACGAACTCGCTGTCGCTGTCGCTGTCGCTGTCGTCCTCCACGCGGTGGTTAGGCCTCGCCGATGCCATGATGTCGCAGTGCGGGCCCGACTCCACGTCCAAGCGCTGCGGCAGGGGCGTGCGAGCTGAGAGCAGGCACAAGGCACCCGCCAGGGCCGCCTGCAGCCGCGCGCCGCAGCGCCTGCGGCTCCAGCGCGCTCCGCGACGAAGTCGCGCGCGAGCTCCCCCCAAAGCCGCTCTGGGCGAACTGCCGAGCTCATCTCATCCTAACCACCACGCCTTCGGCCAAAATGAATAGGGGGCAGGAGCCTTGGGTCGCTTCGAGTGGGCCTCTTCAAGCTCGGCCCCATCGCTGCGTTTTTGATCGAATGCGGAACTAACTTCGCCAGACTCTAGGCCACTTTTTTGGAGCAAATCGGGAGTAAAGTACCCTCTTAATACGCTTTAGTGCCCCCTGTGCCGGGCGTCACCGAGGGACCCCCGCGTGGTAGGCGGATACGAGTAAGCATAGAGGTGTGATTGGGATATCCCAATCTCATCGCCCTAGACGGAGTTTAATCAGGATAGCCATATTATCCCTAGTAAATCGGCTCTCCTGCTTGCGCTCGACTGACCTGTTGCTATCATGATTCTAATCATTTTTGGAACTTTCAACTACTGGGTTTGTATGGAGGCGTAAAGTGTTGGTCACTTCCGACTGGCCTGTGCGGATGCTGAGGCCAACTTGGGCTGCATCAAGGGCACGATGGACTCGTGCTGAGGCTGCTGCGAGAGGATGTTGAACTATGGCTTGATGGGGTGTCGGTGTAGCTGGCTTGGGCTACGTGGTCGTTCATGCTCTGCGCTGTAGGGGTACCGGACGAGGCACTGGCGCTGCTCGAATCGACATGATCGAGGCAAATGGGCGAAGGTGTTCCGCTGACGTTTGTCTTGCGCTTCTTGAAGCCTTCGTGAGGCTCGACGCGCACGCGCGTGTGCCACTTGGAAAAGCAGGTTGTGCGTTCATTCTTTCTCATGAACACGTGCAGAGGCACACCGCAGATGGTGCAACGACGGTGCGTTTGCTTGCCGCAGATGACGCAGAGCCGCTTGGCGGGAATCCTCTTGTTGTTGGCGTTGAAGGATGCTTTTCCCGCTGCCTCTGAGTCATGTTGTAGTGCGGCATCGAGGCGGATGTCGCGGGCTTGGCCGTGGTTGAAGAACTTCTGCAACTCGGGGGTTCGCTTGCGCTTACCGGCGGTCACGAGGTCCCTCGCCGCTTCCCTGGTGAGCCCAGTGGGCTTGGGCATGCTTGGCTGCATGTTGAACTCCACCTGCGCCGTATCGAGCTGCCTGCTCCTGTAGACGTGACGGACCATGTCGACAGTGAGGCGGAACGAGACAGTGCTGAGCGCTTCAGAGCGGTTCACCTTGTCGCGGAGGGCCTTTAGCCCGTCGCTGTCTTCGAGGTTGCTCTTCCTCGCAGCCTGTAAGTAGCGGTAGACCACGATGGCGTTGACAACGAGCTGCTTGTACGTGCGCAACGCGATGTTCTGGTCGCAGCTCAGATTCATGCACTGCGTGTTGGTGATCTGCTCCACGTACTGTGTGCTTCCGTCGACGCCGCCCTTTGCGACGTTGTATAGCTCCTGCGGTAAGCACTTGATGACATGCACGGGCCGCATGGGCCCCTTCAGAGCGACAAGCTTGCGCATGGCGCGCCACAGCCGGAAGTGCGAGCTCAGCACCGCCCCCTCCTCCTCGCCGAAGATGGCAGGTGGCTTGGGCGGCGCACCCGCTGTCGATGCTCTGGTGCGCCCATGTCGTGAGCTTGTCCGCCCACGGTTTCAGAGCGCGCTCCATGGCGAGCCGGGCGTCCGGAGGCACTTCAACGAGGCAGGCGTACAAACACGAACTCGTGCTGGCAGCAACGTAGAGCACGTGATCGATTTGGAGGACCACAGCTTGGTGCAAGACTTGCGCGCGGTGCTCGGCAGGTATGGCCTTCCACCAAGTCTCGTCCCCCACAATGCACGAGAAGTAGTTCGTGTTCATCTGAGTGCTCACGATACGTGCGTCTACCGCGCCTCCAGGCGCGACGCGCGTCTTGATCTCGACGCTGCATAGTACTGACGATGCGTCGCACTCCGCGCCTGGAAGCCGGACGCGAGCGACTCCATCCGGCGAGACTGCGAGCCCCGGAACGGTCTTGTGCTGAATGAGGCCGACCTCGAACATGCACTCGCACCACGCCTGCTTACGTATGCTTGAGGCCACGGACGCCTCGTTCATCGACCCGGTCCTCATGTCCTTGGTCGATACGCCCCGGGTGAAGACCCAGGAGCGGGAGATGAAACGAGCCATCTCCTCGTCCGACATCATCTCGTCCTCGTTGTCCGTGTGCGCCTTCCCTCTTCTGCGCAGCAGTTGACGGGCCTCAGGACATTGCAACGCGAACTTCTCGCTCGCAGTGCCAGTGATGCAAAAGACCCGCAGCACGAACCAGTCGGTGCAGCGCTGAGAGCACGTGAGCGGCTTGCACTTGTCCATGAGCTCTAGCGCGATGCTCTTACGTGTCCCGGTGTTATTCTTGCTGCCTGGCAGGAACAGCGGCTCCTCGCCGGAGATTGACCGTGGCACCAGCACCAGCGTGCTGCGCATGCGCTCCGCGTGGCCGGTTCCGCACTCCACGAAGCGGATGAGGCGAGCTTCGCGCGACGTGGCAGACTGGAAGTCGACAAAGGCGAAGGCATGGATGTCCTTCTGGTTGGAGGCTCCGCCACGGCTGAGCTGCACTGTTGAGCGCATCGTGAAGATTTCGCGACCTTGGCGCCCTCCGTCTGGCACCACATTCGGCCGGGTCGCGGCCGACGCACCAGCATCAATCTCTTTCTGCTTGAGCTCACTCTCCCCCCGCATCGGGTGGTCGATCTTGCCTACCATGCAGAAACTGCAGTTGTTGGAGGCGAGGGTCTCCCAGAGCAGCTTCTTCGAGTAGCCACGATCGGCGGCCACTAGGCAGCCCATGTCCTTCCCGAGGCGGACCTCAACATCCTTCAGCAGCGCAACCACCGCGTGTTGCTGGCTCCACTCTTCACGCCGCTGGTGGCGGATGGCGTACACGACGCGAAGGAGCGAGTCCGCGATGTTGTCGTTCTTGATGCCGTCCTTACCGGCCTTGCGGTTGCTGATGCTCCTCACCTGCACATCTCCTGCGCGCGAGCCAACGAGCTCGTCGTCAATGACCAGCGTGGAATGTGGGCTCATGACCATGTTTCGAGTGGCCTTGAAGGCAGTGACTTCCATGTGCTCCCAGTACTTGACCATGTCAGACGTGTCCGTCCATGTCGTCGAGGTCGACACGCCCATGTTCGGATCGACCATCGTGATGCACCGCTGAATGCGGTTGAACATCTCGATGCCGAGGAGTTGAACGTTCGGGCCAATCACACGGCGGAGAGGTGTAATGGCCATCTCGAAGCACAACTCCTTTGAGAGATTGAGCACCTGCAAGAAGTTGTACATGGCGAGGAACAGCCAAAAGTCCTGCTCTGTAAGCGTGGCCTTGAAGAGCGTGAGCATCTTTCTATGAGCGTGCTTGAAGAGCTCGTGAACGAAGTCTTCAGCCAGGAGGTGGAAGACATCGAAGACACCTATCTCGTCGGGATCGCGGCCGAGGTTGCTCAGCGTTGTTTCCACGCGATCCTTCATGTACTTGACATGAGCCTTGGCACGCTGGTCGAAGAGCATTGACCTCGCATCTTCCTGCCACATGAGCTCATACTCGTCCGGGCAGGGGAGCAGCTCCCAGTCACCTGACACCTCCGCATCGGTGACCTTGACTGCCGCAGCCTTCGCGGAGGCCTTGCTGCGGCCTGGCTTCCTGGAGTCGGCCGCGTTGAAAAGCGGGCATGCCCTGGAGCTCGTACGTTTGTGGCTGGTCGATCCGCATTTGCCCCGCGTCTCAGCCTTGCGACCCTTCGTTGCCTTTCGAGTCGCGCTTGAGCCGGGCAAGCCACGCTCGGTCGGTTCGTCGACCAACGCAAGTATGTCTTCGAAGTCTTGCTGCGCAGCGGCCTCAGCACGAGCATCCTCGTCGCCAAGCTCCTCTCCTTCTTCGTCTTCGTCCCCTGTGTCCCGCTTGTCCAGGGGCACGAACTCGCTGTCGCTGTCGCTGTCGCTGTCGTCCTCCACGCGGTGGTTAGGCCTCGCCGATGCCATGATGTCGCAGTGCGGGCCCGACTCCACGTCCAAGCGCTGCGGCAGGGTCGTACGAGCTGAGAGCAGGCACAAGGCACCCGCCAGGGCCGCCTGCAGCCGCGCGCCGCAGCGCCTGCGGCTCCAGCGCGCTCCGCGACGAAGTCGCGCGCGAGCTCCCCCCAAAGCCGCTCTGGGCGAACTGCCGAGCTCATCTCATCCTAACCACCACGCCTTCGGCCAAAATGAATAGGGGGCAGGAGCCTTGGGTCGCTTCGAGTGGGCCTCTTCAAGCTCGGCCCCATCGCTGCGTTTTTGATCGAATGCGGAACTAACTTCGCCAGACTCTAGGCCACTTTTTTCGAGCAAATCGGGAGTAAAGTACCCTCTTAATACGCTTTAGTGCCCCCTGCGCCGGGCGTCGCCGAGGGACCCCCGCGTTGTAGGCGGATACGAGTAAGCATAGAGCTGTGATTGGGATATACTGAACTTCACTCCGGCTGCAAAGCGAGATTACGCATGCCCCCGCGCGCAGTGGCCCCACGACACGCCATCAGGCGAGCCAAATGCGCAGCGCCGGCTTGCATGCGAGCTCATCGCTCTCCATAGCCTGCGTGATGCGCTGCGCGTCGAGGTCATGGCAGCCCCAGAGTTGGAGCGAGGTGAGCGAAGGGAGGTCGCGCAAAAGGTGGATGACGGTCTCAGCCGAAATGGCGGTGCACCAGGAGAGGTCAAGGTCCTCGAGGCTGCGCAGCTGGCCGAGGCTGCGCACGCCGGTGTCGGAGAGCCCGGAGCAGCCAGAGAGGTCGAGTACGCGCAGCATGGGGCACGACCTGGCGAGTTTGGACACGAGCTCGTCGTTCACCACATCGACCAGGCCAAGGTCGAGCACCTGGAGCTCGCGCAGCGAGGCAAGCACGCGTAGGAGGTGCGCGGCACCCTCGCGGAATGGGTCGCCCGTCAGGGCGTCCTCGGGCGCGCCGCCTTCTTCATCTCCAGACGGTGCAACTGTTGGGGCTGCCGCTGATGTACCTGCGATCGTAGACGTGGCAAGCGTGGATGTAGCTGGGGTCGACGCAGCCGCCGCCGCTGTCTGCTGCTGCTGCTGCTGCTGCTGCTGCTGCTGCTGCTGCTGCTCAAGCTGCTGCTCAAGCTGCGACTGTTGCCCGTGACTGCCCCCCGGGGCGCCCGCAGAACGGCCGTGGACAAAGGTGCTCCTGAGCTCGGCGACGTGAGAGGCAGCCTCGCTATCGTTGCCAGGGAGGATCTCGCCTCGCAGCATGCGCTCAGCATCCTCGTCGAATGCAACGTCGCCGCTGAGCTGCTTGGCAGCGATGGTCTCCATCTGCCACTGC
The DNA here is from genome assembly GCA_013306675.1 of Thraustochytrium sp. TN22. NCBI lineage: Eukaryota > Bigyra > Thraustochytrida > Thraustochytriidae > Thraustochytrium > Thraustochytrium sp. TN22. Next base: position 150,511 of record JABLUY010000046.1, on the reverse strand, counting down.
TCGCGGTGGCGCTTCGCGGCACGCTCTGCGGCGGTGGGGATTGGGCATCGAGACATGCGCAGGCACCGCAAGCCACGCGCGGTCTGCGTCAAATCGGTGAGGAAGTTCGGAGACCGAAAGACGTTGACACACTCGCGGATATCGAGCTCCTGGAGCATGTAGAGGCGCTGCGAGATGGCGTCCAAGGTGGCCTGGTTGAAGGTGTGCTCGTCCGCGCCGGCGATGCGCAGCACGCGCAGGCGCGGCGCTTGCTCGAGCAGGTAGCTGACGGTGTCGAGCGTCGGATCGGCGGTCTCGTGCTGGAGGCGCAGGTCGCGGCGCTGGTTGATCATGTTCTTGCAGTGCGAGAGGTCGAGCGTCTCGAGCGTCTCGAGGGCCTCCCAGCGCATGCGTGTGACGCGGTCGCGCGAGACGCGCGCCTCGTGGCAGTCGCGCAAGGAGATCTCCACCAGGCCGCGCTGCTCAAAGACGCGGTCCAGGCGCAGCAGCTTGTACGCGCACGTGAACTCGACTGCGAGCAGGTTCGTGTACAGATCGAGCATGGATGCGACGGTCTCGTCGTCTAGGGTGTGCCCGCAGTTCACCACGCGCAGCTCAAGCAGCGAAGACCCGCACTGGCGCGCCAGGCCCAGCAAGTGCTCCGACGTCAGGTCTGGGCAGTTTTCGAGGCGGACAACGCGCAGCGAGGGCAGCGAGGGCGCTTCTAGCGCGCGAAGTGCCAGCGGCGAGGCTGACGCCAGCCGCGTGCCGTTCAAGGCGATCGTATCGATGCCGGCCGAGACTTGGTTCGGGAGCCAGTCGGCCGTACAGGCCGGGCTGTTGGCCAGCGTTTCGAGCGCAAGGCGCAGGTGCGAGGGCGCCGTGCTGAAGAAGTCGCGATCCTTGTCCAGAGGCTCGGCACACGCCGCGATGCGGCGCACTGAGGCGACCGCATGCGCCCCGCCCAGGGAGCGAAAGAAAGCCCGGGCTGCGGCCGCTTGAAGCAGCCCCGGCGTTCGGTGCGGATGCGGGCCGATGCACTCGCCCACCGGGCTGCGCGTGCCGGCGTTGACCTGCTGGAGCTGGCTCACGATGCTCTGGAAGACCGTCTCGAGCAGCGTGGCGTTCATGAGCTCGACCTTCTCCATCTCGGCCTTCTCTTCGCGCTCCCGCTCGGTGAGCTCGTCGTCAGGCTCAAGCTGCACGCCGTTCGCGGCAGCCAGCTCCTCGGCCTTCCGGCGACCCTCCTCGACCTGTTTGCGAACGTCTTCGGTCTCCTTCTTGACGTCTGCGGTCAGGTCCTTGGTGAACATGCTCTGCAGATCCTGCAGTGTGAGCGTCTTCGCGTCCGAGAACTTCTCCGAGAATGCACCGGCGCTCAGCGCGCGCTTGCGCACCTGCATGTTGAGCATGTCGCCCTCGATGGAGTTGTCCGTGATGTACCGCAGCACGCGTACCGGCTTGCGCTGCCCAATGCGGTGCACACGGTCGATGGCCTGTGCCTCAAGCGACTCATTCCACCACGGGTCAACGATGAGCACGTCGGACCCAGAGATGAGGTTCAGCCCGAGCCCGCCCGCGCGCAGGCTGATGAAGAAGACGCTCACCGTGGGGTCCTCGCGGAAGCGCCGCAGCGACTCTGCGCGCGCGTCCTGATCCATCGTGCCGTCCAGGCGCACTGAGTTGAAGCCGTACTTGGCCGTCGAGTGGTCGATCATGTCCAGGAACTTGGTGAACTGCGAGAACACTAGCGCCTTGAGCGCCGGATTCTGCCGCCGCAGGGCGATGAGGTCCTCGATGACGGCCGTCAGCTTGCTGCTTGCCCAGAACGTCGCGCGCCGACGCGACATTTCCTCCGGCGTCTCCCCGACCTCTTGCCGCAGCGACCTATAGAACCGGGCAAGGTCCTCGTTTGCTCCCCTGCGGCGCTGCGGCGTGGGCAGGGCAGCAGCAGCGGCCCGCGCCGCTGCGACGGCATCCTCGAACTCGACGTGATAGGGCCCGACATCCCCTGCGGCGCCCACGCCATGTTCGGCCTTGACCTCTGCCTTGACCTCTGCCTTGACCTCTGCCTTGACGCCACCGCGCTTACTCTTGCGCCGTCCAGCCGTCCGCGGCTCGGGCTTGACTTCCGACTTGACTTCCGGCTTGACCTTTGGCTTGGCTTCTACCTTGACTTCCCCCTTGACATCCGGCTTGACATCCGGCTTCATCTCGCGCTTAACGCGCTTTGCGACCGGCCCTGCACCTTGCATGGCGTTGGCTCCATCGTCGTCGTCGTCGTTATCGTTGCCATCGTCGTCCGCCTCGGAGTCCGCGTCGTCGCGAAGCACGCGCTCTTCGACCTCGTCGGCGCGGCCCGCGAGGCTGTCGCCGTCCAGCGCGTGCGCGACAAGGAGCGGGTGGTTGCAGTACTGGCGCAGGCGGACGAGCCATACGAAGAGGTTCGCGAGGATCTCCGACATGCCTTTGTCCTGATCGACCCCCGTCACGAAGAGGTCGCGCGAGCAGGCGTAGATGCGGTCGTAGTTTTTGCGCTCCAGGTGGCTGAAAGGGATGCGACGAATGAAGGTCTCGCGGTAGGGCAGCGGCACAAGCGAGAGTGTGTTGTCGGCGTTGGGCGTGAACTTGGTGCGCCGCAGGACAAAGTCTGAGATGCACTTGGCGAGCAGCTTCCAGGCCTGCTGCTCCTGGTCATGCACTCTATTCGTAATGCTGCGCGCGCCGTTCATACTCACCTGGACAGCCACCTTGATGGGCGTGGAGATCTTCTTGTTCCACTCTTTCTTGTTGTACGCCGCCATGACGTGAACGAGGAAGGACAGCTGGCTGTAGAGCTCCTCCAGGTTGTTGTGGATGGGCGTCCCCGTCACGCACCAGCGGTGCAGCGCCAAGAGACGGCACGCTGCACGGTACGTCGAGGTGGTGGATGTCTTGATGATGTGACTCTCGTCCAGGATTACGCGGTACCAGTAGTGCTGGAAGAGCGGGCCATACTTCTTCAGCGCTGCAATGCCGGCCTTTTCGCGCCGGTCCCTGAAGGCGTGCTCTCGCAAGCTCAGCTCGTCCCGCCGCACAAACTTGGCGGGCTTCTTCCAGCGGTCCTTGTCCTCCTCACCGTCCGCGGCTTTGCGCTTCTTCTGCTCGTCGCCCTCTAGGCGCATGATGGTGTACGAAGTGAGGACCACGTCGTACTCGTGCAGGCGCTTTGCGAGTGCAGGGCGGTCGGCCGTGGTGTCGTACACGGCCACCTTGAGCTTGCCGCCACTGAAACGTTCCAGCTCCTCCTTCCATTGCTTGACGAGCGAGATGGGCAGCACGCAAAGCGTCGTCTTGGAGCAGCCCTCGGGCCAAGGCGAGACGACCTGGGCGGGCCCCGGCCCCGGCCCGCGCTCCGCAGCGCGCTTCTTCTCCTGCTCGTGCTTGCGCTGCCAGCGCTCCGGCGGGTTCTTGAGGATGAGCGCGATCATCTCGATCGTCTTGCCCAAGCCCTGGTCGTCGCACAGCATGCCGCAGTTGTGCCTCATTTCCTGCGTGTACAGCCAGCTCAGCGCTTGGTGCTGGTGCGGATGCAGGCTCGCCTGGAGGTCCTCCGGTACCTTGCAAAGGTCGAAGAGTCGCGAGGCGCGATTGTTCTCCATGGTCGCCACCAAATTCTGCATCTTCTCTCGCATCTTGTTCTCCTTCTCCTGCTCCTCCTTCTCCCTGCGCTCCATCGCGATCGTCTTGGCCGACTTGACCTTCTTTTCCTTCGTCCTTCCGGGCCCGGTCAGCTCCACGATGTCCTCGTCCGCGTCTTTGTTCTCCGCGTCTTCCTCCGCCTCCTCAGCGTCGTCGTCGTCGTCGTCATCATCGTCGTCGTCGTCGTCCTCGACCACGTCGTCGTTTACGATAAAGCCACCCAGCGTCGGGTCGTCTTCGTCCTCCAGCTGCTCGTCCTCCTCGACCTCATCGTCGCTCGACACGCCCAGGTCCACGCCACCCCTGGGTCTCGATCTGGATCGCGCCACGCGCCGCGGCCCCGTCACCGCGCGCGCCGCCCGCGTGCGCCGCACGGGCGCCTTCTTCATTTTCCCTCGGGCGCGCGTGAGCCGGCGCCCGACCGCCTCGGCGACGTTGTTGTCCTCGACCTCATCCTCGCTGTCCTCCTCGTCGTCGTCGTCATCATCCAGGTTGATCACCACCGCTGCGGTGCGCTTGCCCGCCGCCGCACGCTTCGCAGGGGGCGAGGCGCGCGCCTTTCCTGCGTCCTCCTCGTCGGCCGCCTCCAGGTCGTTGGAGAGCACCCTTGCGCGTCGCGTCCGCGGAGGCGTCCGGGCGCGGGTGGCCGCCCGCTTGGGCGCGCGCCGCGCGGGTGATGCCTTCGCCTTGGCTTTGGCCTTGGCCTTGGCCGTGGTCTCGTCCTTGGCCGTGGTGTCGGCCTCGGCCGGCGCGGCCTCGTCTGCCGCGGGAACGGGTGCGGGCTCGGCCGCAGCGACTGCCTGCGCCGGCCCTGCGCCACCGCCGTCGCTGCTGTCGTCGCTGTCGCTCAGCGAGAGGTCCAGCTTGCGCTGCGCCGCCGCCATCGTGCCGCCGCTGCGCTGCTCTGCCCGCGCGTGGGAGCGCGCTGCGTGGGTCTGCCCCGCCGCTGCCGCAGCAGTCTCTAACCATCGTCCAACTAGCTACTAGCTAGAGGCCTATCTTCGTCGTTAGGTCACGCGGCCGCGGCACAAGGTCACGATGCCGATACGGAAGCCCTGTCACGCTTCACGCTGGAGTGGCACAAGCATCGACAGCGTGGCCGCACTCTCCTTCACAGCCAGCTCATTGCTGTTTCCTTCGCACTCGTCTCGCGCTAGCTCGCTCGGCTGTTGACGTGCATGCAAGGCGGTGCAGTGGACGTCGACGGCGATTCACGGAACACGATCCCGGGCCCTCCGACTCGGAGTCCGAGTCACTGGCAGGCTGAATACAAGAGATGGCTTCGGGCGCGAGTGCATGACCGCGCAAGCTGTCCTCGTGGCGCACCCAAACGTCCGCAGACGCTACTAGCTAGCTCTGAGGAACAAAATAGGGAGGCAGCGCGTGATTCGCGTTCATCAAGGCCCGGCGCCTCGGTCAATGGAACAAAGTTTGTTGTGCGTACTGATGTGAAGTGAAATCTTGTAAGCGTGTTATCTGCCATCGTCGATCATCGTCCTTCGAGTCAATGGCCACCCAAGATTATTACAGAGCATCGCGCCGGGAAGCGCGCAGAGGCGTGTGAGGCGTGCGAGAAGATGTCTAGCTACAGGGTCGGGCCTCACGTGATGCTGCGCCAAGACTTCTTCGACGAGGCCGCATCATGGGCTTTCTCATCATGAGGCGCTGGATGCGCCGATATTCGAGGCCGTGGCGTAGGTGCCGAGGACGGCGACGAGGGAGCCAAAGGCGACCATAAACCAGGATTGGTAACGCTGGCGCATGAGGCGTGCAACGGCGGCACGGTCGAGGAGGGTGAAGTCCTGAGGGTTGGCGGCGGCGACGCGCTCGCGGACGTTCTGCGTGGCGCGCAGGTAAAAGACGCCGGGGAGGATGAAGACGACGAGGGAGCAAAAGAGGCTGCCGAGGAGGCCGAAGATGGTGGAGACGTTGGGCACGACGAGCGCAAGCGTGAAGCCGATGACGAGGATGCAGAGCACGAGCGTGGCGCGGACGTGCAGCTTGTTGGCGTTGTTAGCGGACTGCTGTTGCTGTTGCTGCTGCTGGATCTGCGCGCGCAGGAGCGGCTGGCGGGCGGTGGAGGAGGAGGCGGCGTCGTCGGCGACGGCGGTGTCAGTGGCACCAAAGGAGGAGCGATGCAGGTACTTGGGCTGGGCGAAGAGCCATGAGTTGATGGCGACGCGTGTGGGGTGCTGAATGAGCGGGAGCGCGAGCGTGCAGGTGAGAGCTTCGGCGATGCGCGCCGCGGCAATGAGATAGTCATCGGACGGGAAGAAGCCCGGAGCCAGGATGTTGTCCGGGACACCGCGCGGAGTGCAGCTGAAGCGCATGTAGCCAAAGGTACCGGCGACGCAGTAGAGCAGCATCGCAAAGAAGATGGCATTCCGGAACACGTTGCGCATGCGCACAGGCGAGCGCTTGCGCAGCTGGCCGTAGACGGGCAGCACGTTGAGGTGGCACACAAAGGAAAAGCAAAAGACCGGGAGGCCCTCGAAGACGGCGGCCATGGAGCGCGGGCCGAGCGCCACGCCGCAGTCGTGGCCAAACTGCACGGCGCGCACCGCGATGGCGACCGTGAGGAAGACGGCAAAGAGGAAGGCGAGCATGCTCGTGTGGCGCAGCGACGACAGGTTCTCCAGGCAGCACAGCGGGAAGACGACGCCGAAGACGACAGCGCCCGTGACGACGGCGTCCGCCGAGCCCGCGCACAGGATCGAGTCCGGGCCGGCGATCGCGCACAGGCTGGGCGGCAGCAGCGACTTGATGACCACGATGTAGGCGCTGGCCGCGCCAACGTTAAGCACAACGATGAGAAGCTTGACCGCGTGCGAGGTGCGCGGCCCAAAGAGCGCGAGCGCCAGGTCACCGTAGCTACCACGGCCCGTGCGAAGGTACGAGGACAGGATGAGGTTGCAGCTGAGCGCCGACGCCATGGCCGTGATGGCCAGCAGCGCCAGCCCCAGCACGAGGCCACACTGAGCGAGCGCGTACGGGATGGACAAGATACCGGCGCCGAGGATCGTGCTCGTGAGGTTGTACGTGGACACGAGCACGCTGGCGTGATCGCCCGCGGCGGCGCCCCGGCGAGGCGCCATATGATCGACGCCCTGCTCGTACGAGGCGACGCGCAGCATGCTCAGCGGTGCATCTAGCAGGTCGCCCGCCTCGCCCAAGTCATCTCCCTCGCCTGAGTCCGCGCTGCCGTCGTCGTCCAGGAGCGGGATGTCGTCCAGGCTGCCGTCCCTCGCCGCCGACCCGAGAGCCCATTCCTCGGTCTCCTCGTCCAGCAGCGCCGTGCGCAGCTGCCTCGGCGTGCGGAGCATCCTACCGCGCCGCGCTGCGCCGCGCCGCGCCGCGCCGCGCCCGGCTTCTGCCCCTTCGCGCGCCCGCGCGCGCGACGTCAGTCGGCTCTTCGAGGTCTACTCTTGCTAGCGAAAGCGAATTTCCGAGTCCTGATGCCAACAAGCCTTCGACTGCCAGAGCCGGGCCTGGTGATCACCACTGGCAGCCCAGAGCGGCAGCGAGCACAAGGGCCCGATGTCGCGCACACCCGCCGCACGAATCGCTCGACGTGAAGTATGTCAGACTCACCCAGAGACTGCTGAACTTGAAGATGTAGTCGCCTAGCTAGCTAGCTAGCTAGAGTCACGGTAGAAGCACTGGTAGGCGTGCAGTGCAGTCACGGTGAGCCTGGTGAGCCTGGTGCACCTGCAACTTGAAGCTCGCCCTTGACTGCCGTAGAGTGCTGCACCTCGGCAACTTAGAGATGCCTCTCGCAGTCAGGAAGGGCGCAAGCTACTTCGCATAAAATAGCTTCGCAAAGTTCGAGTCACGGTGACATGACTCACTGTCAACAGCATTCTCAAAGAAACTTGTCAAGTGACAGCCTACATCGTGCTTGTGGGGCTCTTGTGTGCTTTTGCGCAAGATGCAGAAGATGAGGCGTCCCGATGAGGTCACAGAGGCCGAACGACGAATACTCCTACTTGCGTTGGCTTTTTCTTGAGGGCAGCTTCTGACTATCTACAGTAACGTTGTCCTGGCATCGTTGCTCGCGTGGTTTGGGTTGCACAGGCCTTCCTTCAGACAGATTTGTTCTAAGCGGCGGCGTCCGCGTGCGAGCGGATGAGCTCGTCCTTGAGCGCACCCTTCTCAGAGCTGTCGATCCTGCCCTCGTCAAAGAAGCGGGAGATGTTGCGAATGCGCGCCACGGGACTCTGGCACTGAGTGAGACGCGGCGTGGAGAGGTCGAAGCTGTCAAAGTCGGAGGCGGCCACCGAGGTGGTGGAGCTGGGAAAGTTGAAGCCGCCTTCGTTGAGCTGCAGGGAGTCGAGCAGGCTGAGGTCGAGGCCGCGCGGCGAGATGGAGGCACCGAAGTTTGTGTGTGCGGGGCTGGCAGGGTATGGGCCGTGGCCGTTCAAAATGCCGCTGCGCGGCGAGCGGTGAGACGGGCTAGCCCTGGAGCTCGCGCTGGCACGCAGTGCGGCGGCCGCGGCGGCCTGGCGAGGCGTGAGGGAGGCGCCAAGGTGAGTGGGCGAGGTCGCCATGTGGTGGTGGCTGTGGTGCTGGTGCTGGTGGTCGAGGTGACTCTGTGCTGCGCCGGGGCGACGCGGCGTGGCGGCCAGGACAATACCGCCGATGAGGTCCATGAAATCGTCATCGATAGAGAGGCCGACGAGAGACTGCGCGAGGTTGGCGCTGGGGTTGGGGCCGACGGCCGTGGGGCTGAGCGCGGAGGTGTCGAGATCGACGCTACCGAGCGTGTCGGCGGCGGCGTTTGAAGCGAAGCGGTCGAACATGGAGCTGACGCTGCGCGGGGTGCCGTGCGCGGACTGCGCGAGCATGGGGTGTTCCGGGTAGCCCCCGAGCTGGTTGTGTGTGGGAGACATGGAGAAGCCGTTGAGGTCCGAGGCCGGCAAACTGAGCGCGGGCGGCGGGCGCTTGCGGTCCTTGAAGGACTTGGCAGCCGGCGCGGCCTCGTGCTGCGGGCTCTGGCTCTCAGTGCCAGGCTCGCCGGCCATGGCCGCGTCCAGGAGAGGCTGCGGGCTGAGCACCGAGTCGGCCGAAGCCGGAGCCGCGACCGCAGCCGTAGGCGAGGTGGCAGCCGAGGGCGAGGTCCGCGCGGGGCTTCTCCTGGCGCTCGCGGGGGAGGTCTTACGCGAGGTGGGCGTCTTCTTTTTGCTGCCCGCGCCGCTGCCGCCGCCGCTTGCGGCAGGATGGCGCGCCGCCGAGGGCGCCCCGAGAACCGGGCCGTAGGACGGGTGCATGTAGCCGCCGGCCATGACGCCGGGCGGCGGCATGGCGCGCGCCGAGCCCATCATGTGGGACTGAGGCGGCGGGTGCGCGGGCGGCATGGGTTTGAGGTGGTGCGAGACCGCCGCGGATGAGGGAGTCGAGGAGGACGAGGAGGTGCCGGCCGAGCCGGGCTTGTACTTGGGGTAACGGCGGTTCATGAGGGAGTTCCAGCGGTTCTTGACGGCGTTCTCCGGGCGGCCGGGCAGCAGCTTGGCGATCTCGCACCAGCGGTTGCCAACGCGCTCCTGCGCCTTGAGCAGCGTGGCGTCCTCGGCCTCGGACCAGGGCGACTTCTTGACCGAGGCGTCGAGATGGTTGAGCCAGCGCTCGCGGCACTGCTTGCCGATGCGGCCCGGCACGTGCGAGGCGATGACGGACCACTTCTTGGGGCCGAACTCCTTGACGAGCCTGGCGAGCAGCTCATCCTCCTCGCGCGTCCACGGGCCCTTGATGCGCGTGTTGCCGCCGACCGGCGGGTGCGCCTTGCCGCTCGGTGCGCGCGGCGCCGGCGCCGGCGCCGCCGGCGCCGCCGCCAGCGGCGCGGTGCGCTCGTCGCCGCCCACGGACTTGGACTCCTCCGCGAGGCCGCTGGCTGCCTGGCGCAGGCTCGCCTCGCGGTTGTGCCATTCCGTGCTCGTCGCCAGCAGCGCGCGCTTGGACGAAGGCGTGCCCTTGCCGTTGGTCTCTGCCTTGACGGGCTCCGCGGACGCCACCATCTCCGGCGACCCGGCCCGCTTGCGCGTGGCCGCGCTCCCGCTCGCCATGCTCGCCGCTCCGCCCGCCGCTCCGCCCGCCGCGCCGCCAACGACCTTTCTGTTCTGCCTCTCCGCCTGACCGATGAACCGATCGACCAGGAGATGGACGGATCTCAGATGCCGCGCGTGCTGTGCTGCACGCCGTCCAGCACCTCCGCAGGCGCCGCCGCCGCCCGCTGGACAGCCGGCCAGCCAGCCGCGCGCCCGCGCCCGGGAGCGCCGCGCGCCGCGCGCCGCCGCCAGGCCCGCGCCGCCAGGCGCCGCCGAGCGCCGCCGCCGCCGCGCCCCGGCCGCCCGCCTCAGGCGCTGGCTGGGACGCGCCGCGTCCCGGAAGGCTCCGCGCCGAGGTCCGAGCGACCCGGAGAAAGAGAGAGAGAGAGAGAGAGAGAGAGAGAGAGAGAGAGAGAGAGGGATAGAGGCGCGGAGAAGAGACCCGGAGAGAGCTGAGGCGCGGGCAGCGCGGCCAACGACGCCGACGCCGCCGACGCAGCGGCGGCCGCAGCGCGCGCGCGGCCCGAGCTGGCGAGCGAGGCGCGGCGGGAGCGCGACGCAGCGCGCGCCGCGAGCGCCGCGCGACGTGAGCCGGCGCGCGGGTGAGCGAGCGAGCGAGCGAGCGAGCGAGCGAGCGGGCCTCCGGCGTTGCAGGTTTGAATTTGAAATCACCGCGCCTGCCTGGCGCCAAGCCTTCAGGGAGCCCCAGCGAGCGAGGCAGAGGCGAGGAGGAGAGGAGGCAGCCAGGCAGCCAGGCCGACTCGGCGCTGCAGCGGAGCGAGGCGAGGCGAGGCGAGGCGAGGCGAGGCGCACGCTCGCTGCCGTCTGGCTCTGCTGGTCTGTCGCTGCGCGGTGATTCGGAATTGAATTGCTCGAACGCGGACTCCTGAGCGCGCGAGCAAGCGACAAGCGAGCGAGCCGCATCTCCTCCGGCTGTGCGCAAGAGCAGGAGACCTGCGACGCGCCGACCCTCGGCCGCGACCCAAGTAAGCAAGCAAGCAGCGGCCGATGCGAGATGAGACGAGAGACGAGACGAGACGAGACGAGACGAGACGAGACGAGACGAGACGAGACAGGCCCGCCAGGAGCTGGCCGGCAGGCGCGAAGGCGAAGAAGAAGGCGAGCGGGGCGGGCGGCGGCGCGTGCGCCTGCGCCTGCGGAGCTGACTCCGATGAAAGACCCGCTTGCTTGGAAGCTGGGTCCTTCACTCGCGCCGTGGCCGTTGAGCTGCGGGGCGCCGGCGGCGCGCCCGGCACGGCACGGCACGGAGCGGCGCGGCGCGGCGCGGCGCTGCTGCGCGAGCTGGCTGGCTGCGCCGCCGCCAGCGGCCTGCTGGCTGGCCTGCTCAGCAGGCAGGCTGGCTGGCTGGCTGGCCGGCTGGGCGCCCGCCGCGCGATGGTGGCGCGCGCGGCGCCGGCGGCTGAGGCTGCGACGGCGGGAGCGCCGGCGCAGCGCTCCGAGTCCGGCGGCGCACGGACTGCGACGCGTCCCCCACAGCGCGGGTGGGCCACGTCGCGGGAGCAGGCGGGCTGGCAGCAGCGATGAAGAAGTATGAACGAACGAACGATCAGGGGCGGCGACCTGCCAGTGGCGGCCTGGCGCGAGAGCGACCGCCAGTGCTGGACATGAATCGGTGGCTCCTCGCGCGCTACGCTACGCGCCCCTGCCCTGCCAGTGGCCGAGGCTGGCCGCCACCGAAGCCCAGCCTTGTGGCCGGCCGGGTCGCCCGCGGCGCTCCGCCAGCGCGGCGCCAGCCAGATTGACCACCCCGGGCGAAGCGCGGTGCGGCGCAGGTAGTTTTCCTGCAGGAGATGGCGATCCTGGCCGGCGGCGCGCGGCGACGATCTCGAGGAGGGCCAGTTGGCGGCGCCACCCGCGTTCGCCTGGGCTGGCGATAGCGTCGGGCCGAAAATAAAGAGGGGAGAGGCTGCCTGGCAGTGCCTGCCTGCCTTTGCGCTTTAGAGAAAAGCCTGTATGGTAGGAACTCCGACTTGGACCGGGTTTCGTAATGGAGAAAACCTAGCTTCAGCAATTTCGCGCGCGAGACCCGGCACTTGCTGATGGGCAAGCCATCGCCAAGGCAGAGTGCAGAAAACCTGAAGTGAAGAAAATTGTGAAGGTGCGGGTGCGACAAGTTTGATTGAAGTCTGCAAAAAAGGGGGCCCGGCGAGGCCCTTCACCTTTAAAATGGACCGACAATCACAAACCTTATTCTTGTATATAGCACCCCTATATATGATATGGTGAAATAGTGGATTACTGAAACAAGACTCCAACTTCCGAAGGTCTGTGTCTGTGGCGAGCGCCGTGCTTGTCGAGTTGCGCTACGAGTTTGGCGCCAGAACTTTCGGAGCACCTGAAGTGACTCGTGACGAGCTTCATGAGCGTCGCTAACCTACCACCGCACCGGCGGCATCCAACCGCGGTCGGTCCAATTCAAGGTTTTATGCAACGTCATTCACCAGCAACTCCTAGCAAGGCCTATGTGATTACTAGGCCACGGGCAGCTCCGGCATTTCGGTTCATTTTATCGGTGGTCCGTAATAAGGGTCCTACCCTAGAAGAGCTTGCACGCGACCTGCCTCAGCCTGGTCCCGGGCTCGATGCGATGCGCTCGCGCTCTGCACGCTAGGAATAACGAACGAGCCCTCCCGTCGAAACCATACAGTTCGGGCATGCGAACTGGGCTAGCTTGCTGGAGCCTGGGCGCATCGCATTACTGGCTCGAAAGGAGCTGCAGGGTTGCAAGGGCAGTCGTGCCACCACCGTGGCACCACGGGCTCACCTCAATGTCGCGATGTTTATCGCTTGCAGCGCGCCGCACGCCCACTCGCGCCTTGAGCCGCGTCACCGAGGGCCTGAACGGCTCGCTAGGAGCTCCGGTGCCTCGGCTTAGGCATTCAAAGAATCCGAGCAGGTGTCCCAACAAGAGCGTTCAGGATGCAAGCTGCCAGCGCGCCGCTGGAGCATGCAAGCTGCCCGCGTGTCATTGCTTCTTCCCCTTGCAAACTTAAGTTAGCGCTCGGTTGATCGTCACTCATGTTCCCGGCCCCTGTCGAAAGAGCTATTCATGTCTTCTCCCCTTGATCTGAATCTGCCAAGCCTGGCAAGTTGCGCAGCGCCATTTCCAGGCTCGAGCTCGCCACATGTCTGCCGCACTTGCAGGCCTAACTTTTTGGTTGTGCATTGAAGTCTGAGGTCAAAAGTCAAGCTCTCGCTCGTCGTGGCCGGCATCTTGGGCAGTGCTTTTCTAAAACTTATTTCTGACACTGAGTGAGCTCTGCGACTTTCCCCGGCACCTTGTTTCGCATGCGCGTGAAATTTCCTTCCATCCGCCTCTTCACACGCATTCATTCCAAGCGAAGGACTCGCGATCGCTTAGACCCAATGCATCATCACCGTGATCATCATCGTTTGGGTGACTTCGTCATGCAAGACTTGCGCGCCCCTCGGTGGCGGACAGGCCGCCAGCCCGCTGGAGAACCTTGAGAGACACCTCGTCGTCCCACCGCCGGTGGCGGCGCGTCCCATCCAATCGCAGCCACGAGCAGCCAGGCGCGGCGCGGGCACCAGCCCCATCTCACCCAGAGCCAGCGGCGGCGACCGTGGCCGCGGCGGCGGCCTGGCGGCGGCCTGCCAGCGGCGGCAGCCTGCCCGCGACGGTCACCGCGGCGGTCGCGGCGGGACAGCTACCCTGCGTCGCTAACGTCCGTTGACGCGGCGCGACGCGGCCGGGATAACGGATCGGTCCTGCGGGCAGAGGGGCCCCCCCTGCGGCGGGGCGGCCGTTGGCCGGCGGCAGGAGGGGCTGCCTCTGGGCGCGCAGGGGGCAGTGGCGCCGAGAGGGGCGCGGGGCGCGACGGGGACGAAAGAACGCGGGCGGAGAGCCCATTCCCTCCTGCTGACCATGATAGCAAATCAGCTTCGGCGCCCCGCCTCGCCTCGCCTCGCCTCGCCTCGCCTCGCCGCGCCTCGCCGCGCCTCGCCTTGACTCGCCTCGGTCGGCCCTACGCGCCCGCGCGCGGGCTCGCTCGGCGGCGGCCGGTGGCGGGCTGCCCGCGCCGGTCTCCGGACCCCCTTCCGGGCACATTCATCCATCCATCCATCCATCCATCCGTCTATCGATCGTCGCCAGGCGCACGCGTCCCACCGCCGGCAGGGTGCCATTCCATTGCCATCGCCTGCCGGTGGAGGAGGCGAGCGGGCGAGCCTCGAGCGAGAGCCGCGCAGCGCGCCTGACTGAGTGACTGACCTGACCGGCTGGGCGTCGGGCAGGCTGGGCTGGCTGGCCGCCATGACGGAGGCCACCGCGAAGCAGAACCTGCCGGTGCCCGTGCTGGCGGAGATCCCAACGCCGCCGTCCGAGGAGGAGGCCCTGGGCCACGATGCCAAGGCCATCCTGGTGACGCCCAACCCGTCGGTGCCCGCCGTGGCGCCAAGCGTGACGCCCGGCAGCAAGGCGCAGGCCAAGGCGAACGTGAAAATGGTGGTCACCAAGATTGAGCAGCAGGAGCAGCCGGAGCAGCAGAAGCAGCAGGAGCGACAAGACCAAGACGCAGACCTGGAGACGAGCGCGAACATGGAGAACGAGGACGAGAACGAGGGCCAGGCCAGCATCATTGTGGCGACCGGACCCGTCGGCGAAGGCAGCATCCGCAAGCGGCGCGCCGGGCGGCGGTGGACGGCGCACGAGGACGCCGTGCTCAAGGCGCTCGTGGAGAAGAACGGGCACCGACACTGGAAGAAGTGCGCACGGGAGTTCCAGGTCATCTCCGGGTCGGTGCGGTCCGACGTGCAGTGCCTGCACCGGTGGAACAAGTGCCTGCGGCCTGGCCTGGTCAAGGGCCAGTGGACGCCAGAGGAGGACGCCATCATCATCCAGATGATCAAGGAGAACGGCGGTCACCACAACGTGCGGTGGAGCGTGATCGCCAAGAAGCTCAAAGGCCGTCTGGGCAAGCAGGTCCGCGAGCGGTGGATCAATCACCTAGACCCGAGCATCATCAAGTCCGAGTGGACGACCGAGGAAGACGAGAAGCTATACCAGCTGCAGAAGCGCTTCGGCAACCGCTGGAAGTGGATTGCCGAGCTCATGCCGGGTCGCTCGGAGAACGGTGTCAAGAACCGCTGGCATTCCATCAAGCCGTCCATGCTGGCGCGCCAGGACCTGGATACCGGCGACGCCACCGCCGCGCTCGCGCTCGCGCTGCCCAAGGACCCGACGCAGGACCCCAAGGCTGTGCAGGCCACGGCACGCACGATTACCGCAGCCGCTGTGAATGCCGCCGCCGACGCTGTCGCTTCCAAGGCACAGCGCGCCGCCAACAAGCGCAAGCCGCGAGCCACTGCGCCGGCGCGCAAGCGCACCAAGAAGGAGGACGCGCCGCTCCCCAGCCCCCCCGCTACGCTTGCCGAGCTCCTCGCGCTCGGCCAGCACTTCGCCGTGGCCGCCGACCAGAACCTCGCCGTGGCAGCCCAAGCTGGGCCCGAAATGGACCTGAAGGAGGTCGCCGACAAGGCCAAGGAGCTGCTGCGCATGTCTGAGTCCTACCGCGAGATGGCACGCGCCATGCTCGGCCAAAGCGCCGCCGCCGCGGGCGGCAGCGGCGGCAGCGGCAAGAAGGCCGCCAACAGCCCGACATCGCCCCAGTTCAACGCGCATCTGCAGGCGGAGATCGCCAACCAGATTACCAAGCACTTCTCGCAGCGCGGTGGCGCCCAGGCCAAGCCGCCAGCCGTGCAGACCTCGCTTGACGCTTTGAGCGCTGCTTCCGCGGCACGCGGCGCCGAGACGCCCTCGTCTTCCAAGTCGCCCGTGGCGCAGGACCCGGTGCTCTTCAAGAACTACCTGTCCATGTTCGTCAACTCTATCGCGTCCTCCTCTTCCTCGTCGTCGCCCACCGGCGCGCCCGCGGACGACACCACGGTCTCTCCTTCCTCTGCCAGGAACGAGGCGCCGTCGTCTTCGTCCACCTCGCTGAACGCCACGCCCACCGTGGCGGGCGCCTCGCACTCCAAGGCGCCGCCAGCCCGTTCTGGCAGCCTCTCCCCGCATGAGCTCCTCGTTGCGGCTGCCGCGGCCGTCGAGCACTCGCAGTCCTCAGCTGCATGAGGGGTCGGAGAAGCGCAAGTATCACCACCACCTAATACTCGTATTGGTACCTGATACTACGCACCACCTACTGATATGCCCCGGAGCCGGAATTTATCTTTCTCATAACCAAGTCGTGCAAGCATGCCATCGTAAAGCCTTCCTAACTGCTGCTGCCGCCGCCGCATGAACTCATTCGACCAAGACCAATCGAAACACACATGATTTTTGCCAGCCCCCCCCCCCCCAGACCCCCGTTTTAGTCTCTCATCAGGCCTCTGGCTCTGGTGCCGGATGCACCTTGAAGATGCACGCTGACGGTCCTTGATCTTCTGCTGCGCCGACATCCGCGTCACTCATCTCGGTTGCAGCATCTGCAGACGGCTCGCCCAAGAGGCTTGGAAAGTTGACGCCATTCAGCGCGACGGAGACCTCGTACGGGCCGGCCAGCCCGAAGCTGGGGAGCTCGCAACGCAGCGTCCGCGTGCACGGCTCCTCGTCCTCCTGCCCCATTTGCTCGGCCTCGCCGTCCGCGTCTTGGTGCTGATCCGCCACCCCTTCCTCATCCTCCTCGTCGAGCTGGACGGGCATGTCGTGCACGGATCCCGACTCGCTATGCGTGAAGCGGACAACCGCGCAGGCGGCAATTTTGGGCAGGCGCGTCGCCGAAGAGAGGCTGACGATGACCTGCGCAGGCCCGTCTTCCGCGTTCTCTCCCATGGTGGTGTTCGAAGGCTCCACAGTCACCTCGTGCGGGTGCTCGAAGATGGCAAGCTCGCCAAGATCGTGCGCAAAGTCGCGCCCGTTCACGGCAAGCTCCACGTGCAGGGTGACCGCGTTGCGATCGGCCAGCACGGCGGAAGCAGCAGCCTCCTGCTCCGCGGCCTCACGGGCTGCCTCGAAGGCCGCCTCGCGCGCCTCCTTGGCTGCCTCGTCTTCCGCGGCGGCGTCCTCGGGCTCCTCCGGGGCATGTTCTGCGAGGTATGCCTGAAAGGCCTCGGCGTGGCGCTGCTGGCGCATGTACTCGCGCGTCTTGGCGTAGAGATCCGTCAGGTCGCCGGTCGCGGCCACGAGGAGGCAGCCGCCATCCTGGATAGCGACGTGCTCCACCAGCACGGGCGGGAGCGCCGGGCGCTGCACGGCTTGCAGCCTCCAGAGCGGATCGGCGCACTCGAAGAGCCACGCGGGCTGGCCGTGCGCCGTGCGCACCTCCAGGTCGCCACCCGAGGACGGGAGCAGATGAGGGCGGAGCGGCGCGAAGGCGCCGGCAAAGAGAACGAGCGGGGTCGGCGACACGGCCCAGGTCGCGCCGGCGTCGCAAGAGACGGCGAGCCCCAGCTCAAGCGAGCCCCAGCCCTGGCCGTTCGGCAAGAGCTCCGCGTCCAGGCGCGGCGCGGCGAAATGCACGGCGGTGAGGTCCTCGTCCAGCTCGGCCTCGGCCTCGTGCACGAGCTTGCCCTCGACGGTGAGCTGCACGCGGACCTTGCCAGCGTGCTCACGGACGAGGCCGGCGAGTTCTACGCGTACGGGCTGCATCTCGAGGTGAGTCTGTGCGGCACATGGCAGTGAGCGCGGGGAGTAGCTTGTAATGCGGGGCCGCGCGAGCGTGATGGTGCGCGCCGTCTCAGGCACGCTGTCGATGGGCGCGAACGCGAACCCGTTGAGCGAGACGTCAACGGTGGCGCGGAAAGCGTCGGCGCCGTCGGCCAGGGCGTCGATCGCCTCATTAAGGTTGAAGGTGCATGTGACACAGCACGCCGGGTCAGTGTCAGCCAGCGCCGCCGATGCTTCATCGACCTGGCCGTCGTCGCTCGCAGCGGGGAAGGCTTCGAGCGGGGCCAGTGCGGCAGGCAGACTGAGCGAGTGGGCACCATGGGAAAGGCGCACGCAGAGTTCGGGCATGGCCAAAAAGCCGCCTCCGTGCACAGTGAGGGTTGCGGCCTGCGCCAGGTCGTCGAGCGAGGCGGTGAAGAGAAGCGGCTCGACGTGGTCCAGCGTGCAGGTCTCGATGTAGGCGTAAAAGATGTCGTCCGCCGTGAAGGTGGAGCCGTCCATGGCGACCTGGACCTGGACCAAGCCCGAGACGGCCATGGGCGGAGCCTCGCAGACGATGCGGCCAGAGGCCTCGTCGAACCGGCCGGGCACGACGACGAGCTGGCGCGGGTCGGCGTTGTCCGCGTCGGAGGAACGGCTGGACGCGGAGCTGGCGGCGGAGCCGGCGTCGTCCAGATCGAGGCCGCCGAGCGCGTCGGCGCCGAGATCGTCGTCCTCAGCGGAGCCAAGCGGCGCGTCAGGATTCTCGCCGTCAGCGCCCTCGGCCTCGTCGAGCTTGCGACGAAGCGGCACAAAGCGCACCTTGATGCAGCCGGACTCCCAGAGGCCGACGCCACAGATGGAAACCTCGTGGCCACCCTCGAGTGGGCCGTTGCTCGGGTGCACGCTGGACATGCGCGTGGGCAGCAACATGACGGCGCCGCCCTCGGCAGAGACGTGCGCCATGGCGACGCGCGCGTCCGGCTCGTTGGGCCGCGGTTCGAGGCGGCGCGGGCGGTTCGCCACGCATGGAGCGTAGCCCCAGGCGTACGGAACGTCGTCGGCCTGCGTGATGGCGCCGGACGCGTGCCCGCAGGCAGAGACGAGGCGCACGCGCGGCAGGTCGTCGCCGTCGACGCTCTGGGGCAAGCGCGTGGGCGTGAAGCGCGTCTTGAGGTCGCCCAGGCCGAGCTGGCCGTGCGTATTGAGGCCCCAGCACGTGATGCGACCAGCGCGGTCGAGCGCCAGCACATGCGCGTCGCCACACGCGAGGCCGATGAAGAAGTCAGCCTCATCCTCGTCCTGGTTTTGCGAGGCCGGGGCCTCGGCCGCGGCGGCGGCGTCGGAGAGCGTGCTGAGGTCGAGCTGCTGCATAGCTGGCGCATCGTCCGTGGAAGTGGCGACGTCGGGTGCGGTTTCATCGCCCGAGGTCGCGACGGTGGCCTCGAGGCGCTCGCGCGCCTCTTCTGGAAGCACGTCAAGGTAGTCCTCGACGGTCTCCTGGAGGTCAGCCTTGGCAGCGCCGGCCTTGATCTTGACGCCGGAGCGTGCGGACTCGGAGGCGTCGAGCGGCGGGCCGGCGACGCGCGCCGGGAGCGAGCGCGCCGTGCAGCGCCCGGCGCCGAGCTGGCCGCAGAGGCCTTGGCCCCAGGTCCAGACGGCGCCCTGGTCGTCGATGGCCGCGGTGAAGTGCGCGCCACAGGCAACGGCGGCGACGCGCACGCGGTGCAGGCCCTGGACGAGCTTGGGCACGAGGCGAAAGGCAAGGTGCGGACGCGCGTGGAGGTCGACCTCGCCCACGAGGCCCTGCGCGAGCTGGCCCTCGAGGCCGCGTCCCCAGGTAAAAAGCGAGCCGTCCTGCGTGAGCGCAGCGGCGTGCGCGCGGCCGCAGCTGACCTGTACGAGCTGGTGTGCTTCCATGGAGGGCACTGCCTCGGGCAGCTTGGAACCGCGCGTGTGGCCGAGGCCGAGCTGGCCCTCCTCGCCGACGCCCCACGTGTACAGTCTGGCGTCCTCGAGGCCTACACCAACGCCAAAGTCGGCGCCCAGCGCAATCGAGGCGAGCGGGACGTCGCTCAGCACGGCGCCAGACGAGAGGTCGTGCGCCACGCCTTGGTCGTCGAGCGCCACGGCCGCGCCCTGTCGACTGCACACCACCTCCACGACCTTGACGCCACGCACGGCGTCTGCCGAGGTTGCCCTTTTCGCGCCATCCAGCACGAAGACTTCGCCCAGCACACCGGGGCCCTGATCCTCCTCGTCCACGGGCACGACGGACTCGAGGCCGCCCGTGCGCGCCGTGGCGAGCGGGTCGAAGGGCCCGTCCATTGCGCCGCCTCGCTGCAAGGGGACAGAGACGCAGGCAGTCAAACCACTGCAACCCAGCGGCGACTGGCCGTCTGGCCCGGCGACGCGCGCGCCGGCGAGCGTGGCGCGAAGTCGAGCACGAGCATGCAGTGCAGTGAAGCGCGGTGCTCGCGACAAGCGTGCCTCAGCAGCCTCCGCTAATGATCGCAAGCAAGCCGTTGGGAGCGCGGACCCTGGTGTGCGAGTTCCAGGGTTCCAGCACCGCGGCGGCGCCAGTGGTGATGGCGGCGGCGAGGGCGGCAGACCTCGACGGGACCGGGCTCTCGGGGGCGGGCTCGCGCGCACGGGGCGGGGCGGGCGACATGGCGCAGGGCAGGCTGCGCGCCAAGGCGGCCGCGCCGGCGCGCAAGAAGACCGGGCGCCAGCCGCCGGCCATGGCGGTGACCAAGCGCAAGAATGGTAGGTGAAGGATGCACGCGACACCAAGGCAGGCAGGCGGCCAACAAGGACGCGCGAGTGTAGGGGAGGCGGCGAACTGACGACCGCTGGACTCCGTAGCGCCGGTGAAGCGCAAGACGCACGCGCGCGACGTGAAGGCGACCAAGCTGCTGCACGCCAACATCGAGCGTCTGGCCGCGGCCAAGGCTGTCAAGAACGACGGCCATTTGCGCATCAAGGAGCTTGCGGACAAGGGCAAGGCGCAGCTTCAGCTGCAGGAGAAGGACAAGGCCAAGAAGCGCAGCCGCAAGCGCGAGGAGGTCGAGGCCGCGCAGATCGAGAAGGCCCAGCAGCGCCTGCAGAAGTAGAGTCACGAGCTTAGCTTCTTGTACAGATGATGTTTGCCATGCTTGCCTCTTTCTTTGCGGCCAGTCACTGTCACGGCCCAGTCCTAGCTACTAGGCTAGCTAGGCCTCTAAGACTTACAGTTTTAGGCGGAGAAGCGCTGCCGCGAGCGCGAGGAGAACCAGGCCGCGCAGATCGAGACGACCCGTCCAGCAGCGTCTGGAGAACAGATCATGACGAGGGCAGCGGCGGGTGGCGCCAAGCTCAAGTCAAGCGGTGCGCGTACACCTCATGTCTCTCGCTCTCATTTGGGGGTTCGTAGAATTGACTGAGAAGCAAGTGCAAGCGACGAGACAGCGAGCTTCGGGTTGACCTAGGCCTTGGCCTAAGCGTCGCAGCAGGAAAACGTTGTGAGTACCGCTATGGCCGGCAACGCGCGGTCAGCCAGGCAAGCCCGAGAGTGCGTGTCCATTTCTTCGCGACAGGCGGCGTGCCGCCCCTTCTGTCGTCCTCATCTGTGGTAATCGTTAGATCTGGCTGGCCGGGCTCTGCTGCTTGCAGAAAGACGCGTCGTCCCGCTGTC
Source organism: Thraustochytrium sp. TN22 (assembly GCA_013306675.1). NCBI lineage: Eukaryota > Bigyra > Thraustochytrida > Thraustochytriidae > Thraustochytrium > Thraustochytrium sp. TN22. The sequence goes on along the minus strand of JABLUY010000046.1, from coordinate 129,513 downwards.
TTCACATCAACCAGTCGTTGGAACCAACTACGCTCGGAAGCGCGGTCCAGTGCTTCGAGTGCGTGGTGTCCACTTGCCTCTTCTGCTCTTCACGTTATCTGTGGTGATGTTTTTCGCCGCGCCGGCCCGGGGGCCGGGCCCGGACAAGCTGTGACCGAGGGCCGAGGCCGCGAGCCAGCCGCCTCTCGTGAACTGCAGTGCAGGGGCACGCGAGCCCGCGAGCCACGGCGCCGCGCAGCTGTGGTGCTGCGCTTGTGGCTGCCATCCAGATTCCATAACCACTGGCAGCGCGCCGTCACGCCCGCCAAGTCGGTGCCGGGCTGGCACTGCCTGGCAGAGGCACACTGGCCAGGTGGCACGGCACGGCACGGCACGGCACCGTACCTGCGCGAACGGAGTTGGTTAGTGGGGGCGGGACTCGGATACAGGCGGCGCTCTACTAAGTTAGTAGATCCCGAGAAAGGAAATCGAGGAATTCCACGACCGCCAGCCGCCGGTGCACGCGCCGAGCGCGAGGCGGCGTCCGAGGGCGAGTCCGCCAGGCCCAGGCAGCGCGAGCGGGCGAGCGAGCCGGGTCCGCCACTCCCAGGCCTTGGCCCCAAGCACAACCCATCGCAGGCTGGCACTTCAGCCAGCTGCACTAGCTACTGCGGCAGTGCCGCGGCCACGGCCACGGCCACGGCCACGGCGGCCACGGCCGGGCTATAGGCCCTATTCGCCTCCCCCGTCGCCGAGTCGGCGAGGCTCGCAGAACCGGGCCGGTTAAGGAGGGGTTTGAGGAGGCTTGCTTGGCTGGGCGCGCCTAGGGGGTGCTAGGGGCCAGCTAGCGGGCCGCGAGGCGCCAAGAACCCGGGCGGCGAGGTCGCGCAGAACCGGAGGCGCTACGAGCGGCGGAGCGCGCGAGCGGGGCGCGGCGGGGCCGCGTTCACGCGAGGACCGCGGGCGGCGGGGCGGGGCGCGGCGTGGCGTGGCGCGGCGGCGGCGCGGGCGCGCGGCGGCGGCGGCACGCGGCCCAGAGTGCGCGCACGAGCGAGGACGAGGCAGGCAGCGGGGCAGGAGGACAGACAGCCCAGCACGCACGCGCGGCGCAGGCAGGCGCGCGGGCGGCAGGCGGAGCAGGGAGGAGAGGGAGGAGGGAGGGAGGGAGGGAGGGAGGGAGAAAGGGAGGATGCCGTCGCACAAGGAGAACCCGGCGTTCGTGGCCATGTATAAGCAGGAGTTCGGCCTGCACGTGGTGTGGCAAAAGGTGGAGCTGGAGGAGCTGGCAGAGCACGAGAACTATTTCCACGGGCGGTGCCCGGACAGCATGCTGGCCAAGGGCGTGAAGAACTTCCTGGACTGCCTGTGCGAGTCGAGCCTGGAATCGGCGCGGCGGGACGCAGTGCTCAAGTTCGGAGGGCATGTGGCGCGAGCGCTCTTCGTGAGCAGCATGCCGGAGACGGTGCGCGTGGCCTGCTTCCAGTACATGCTGCGCAGCAAGATGTGCTTCAAGCTGCGCAACAACGGCAACGGCTTCTACGTCAAGGCGCTCAAGGACTGGCTCTACTCGCAGACCTTCCACAAGTACGTGGAGCGCTGGATTGCCTTTGGGACCACCTTCAAGGTGCCCTCGCAGTCCGGCGCGCGCAAGGGCCAGAAGCGCGGCCGCTCCACCAAGGGCGGCGCGCTCGCGCCGGGCGGCGCCTCGCCCAGCCCGGCCTCCTCGCCCAGCGCTGGCGTGCTTGCCAACAGCGGCGCCGGCGGGGCGGGCGGGCCAGGTTCTGCGGGTGGCAGTGCCGCGGGTGCCGGCAGCGGCGCGGCCTCGCCGGCCTCGGCGGCAGCGGCGGCAGCGGCGGCGACATCTGCTGGTGCTGCTGCTGGTGCTGCTGTTGGTGCTGTACCTGCGGCGGCCTCTTCGGCCCCGGGCTTTGCCAGCGGCGGCCTCGCCGGCCTGGGCTCCTTCGCGGGCGGGCCTGGAGGTGCTGCGGCCGGCGGGCCTGGTGCCGTGGCCGGCGTTGCGGAGGGCGGCAACATGGTCCTGGAGCGGCAGGGGTCTCGCGGTGCTGGCCGCGGGGGCCGCGGCGCCGCGCATGGGCCCGGGCCTGCCGGCAAGATGCGCAAGCGGCAGCAGCAGGAGGGCGGCCCCTTCTTGCATATTCCGGTCTTTGGCGCCTCCGACAACGAGGAGGACACCGGCCCGCATCGCGGCGCCGCCGCCGCGGACGAGGACGACCACGACCACGACCACGAAGGCTCTCACCATGGGCACTCGCCCGATGACGCCGGCGAGGGCGAGGCGGAGACCGAGCTCATTGACAGCGAGGACCTCGGCGACGAGGACGCGCTCAAGGCCCAGTTGAGACAGCTGAAGAGGCGCCTCGGCGACCAGGAGACCTCCATGCGCGCGCTGCAGGAGCGCTTCAGCCTCTTGGAGCGTGTCAACATGCAGCAGCAGGCCATCATCAATCAGCTCGTCTCGCAGGCTGTTGTGCAGGCCAAGGCCCAGGCCGAGATGCAGCAGCAGCAGCAGCAGCAGCAGACCAACACGCACTTTCACCAGCTGCAGCAGGCGCAGCTTCAGCTTCTGCAGAACCAGCCCGAGCAGCAGCAGCCCGAGCAGCCACAGCAGCCGCAGGACGACAGCAGCCCCAAGGCCGCGCCGGTTGCTGCTCTCGAAGGGGTGCCCGCCGAAGCGGCCGCCAAGCCGCAGCGTGCGCAGACCAGCGACGCTGAGCTTTCCGTGGTCAAGCCCGAGGTCCTGGCCAAGAACACCGACGAGGCCGCCGCTGCTAACGACAAGAACAAGCCCGACGCTGAGCCCGACGCCATTGCGCGTGGTGAGGAAGCGCCGCGGCCTCCTGTCCTCGCTCAGTAAGAGCTAACCTACGCGCGGCGGAGGAAAGACAACCACAAGAAAGGACAACGAGAGACCAAGACCAGGACCAAGAAAAAAGAAAAAGAGAGAGAGAGAAGAGAGAGAGAGAGAGAGAGAGAGAGAGAGAGAGAGACTTCGCCATTCCCAACCCCGAGATTGATTGAAACCAGAGAGAGCCCGTGAGCCAAGGCGCTCTACATTTATCCGCAAGAGACTTTGACTCTGACTCTGAACATGATGGATGATGCTTTGCTTGTGGTGTGCGGCACAAGTGCGGAAGCTGGTCTGCCTGTCATGTGCGACAGACACCAAGCAGGTCCGGAGGAAGGCGTCTCCCTCTTGCCTTGCCCTGCTGGGCACAAGCTCGAGCCTTCTTTCGAGCAAGATCTCATGCACAAAACCAAATCTTTTGCACATCGAGCGCACTTGCTCAGGCAGGAACAAGCAAGCCAAAAAGCAAAGGCACATCTCACGAAATCGACTTGCTGCAATGCAAAACAGGCGGGTGGCAGGCTCGCGAGCGCGCCGACGCGCCGGCCTGTCCACGCTAGCCGCGTCGACGGGGCATGTCGCGCGGGGCGGGCGGCCTGGATCGGATGAAAAGGCGGAACGGACGACTGGGACTCGGGGACTCGCTACTGCCAGACTCGGACTCGGACTGGGTTGTAGCGAGCAGCGAGCGAAGGAGCGAGCGAGAGAACGAGAAAGGGGTGGGAGAGAAGAGAAGAGAGGAGAAGGGAAGAGCTGAGACGAGGCGAGACGAGACGAGACGAGCGGGCGAGCGCGAAGTAGCGGGGGCAGGAGGAGGCCCGAGCCTTTGTGACGCTTCAAGCCCGGAGTAGAGGATTTCGCTCAAATTGCGCCGTGCGGGTCCCGCGTTACTTGCCGCAGGCGCAGCCGCCGCCGCCGCTGGGCTTGCCGTCGAGCTGGATGGTGCCCGGCTGGCCGCTGGAGCCCTGAACGGGCTTCTTGGCGGCGTCCTGCAGGAGGCGGTCCTTGACGTGAGTGGCGACGGCCTCGAAGGCCTGCTTGACGTTGATGTCCTGCTTGGCGCTAGCCTCGAAGAAGTTGTCTATCCCGAACTCCTGCGCCAGCTTCTGGCCCTCCTCCGTGCTCACCACGCGCTCCGAGGGGTCCACGTCCGCCTTGTTTCCAATCAGCACCTTGCTAATATTCTGCTCCGCATGATTTGAGATCTGGCCCATCCAGTTGGTGATGTTCTCGAAGGACCCCCTGTCCGTCACGTCATACACGAGAAGGATGCCTTGGGCGCCGCGGAAGTACGACGTGGTGATGGTGCGGAAGCGCTCCTGGCCCGCCGTGTCCTGTTTGTCGCGCGGGTCGCCACCGTCTTAGTTAGTTTCCGCCGCCTGCCACGCGCAAACGAGTTACCCCCGGTCCAACGTACCCAGATCTGCAGCTTGATCACCTTGTCGCCCAGCTGGATGGTCTTGATCTTGAAGTCTGTGCATGGAGCGAGAGAGCGCGTACGGCAAGATCGATTCGCCCGTCAGTCGTTTGCCCTCGCCCTCGCCTCGCCTCGCCTCGCCTCGCCAAGCCAGGCCAGCGAAACAAATCGATCGCCCATAGATACGCGCTCGAACGCGCGTGGAACCGCCCGCCCTCCCGCCCTCCCGCCCAGCGACCCTCGCCGCGGCGCAGCGCGGCGCGCGGCGCGCCGCGGCGCCCGCCCTGGCGCGCCCCTCGCGGGGCGCGGCGAAGCGACCAGGCCCGCCCCGCCCCGCCCGCCCGCCCGCCCGCCCGCCCAGGCGCCGCGGCGCGGCGGTGGCGCCAACGTCGCTGGCTCGCGCAGGCAGCCTAAGCAGGCGGGCAGGCAGGCAGGCAGGCAAGGCTGGCCAGGCAAGGGAAGGAGGGAGGCCAGCCTGGGCCGGTCGGCTCCGCGCGGAGAAGGCGGCGCGCGGGCGGCGCGGCGCGCGCGGCACGGCGCGCGCGCGGCGCGTGGGAGAGGAACGTACCGATGCCGATGGTGGTGATGAAGGTGGGGCTGAAGGAGTCGTTCGCGTATCGCAAGAGCAGGCAGGTCTTGCCGACGCCGCTGTCGCCGATCATGAGCAGCTTGATCTGAAGGTCAAAGTTCGTGTTGGCCGCGCGGTTCGCCATGGTGCCCGCCGCTGCTGCCGCCGCCGCTCCGCCGCGTGCGCCGTGCCGGTGCGTGCGCCGTGCGTCCCTGCGTGCGTGCGTGCGCGAGCGCGATCCGCCGCCGCTCTGCCGCCGCGCTCCGCGCGCTCCGCTTCGCCGTGCCGGTCGGCCGCGAGCGGGGTCTGCCTGCCTGCCCGCCTGCCTGCCTGCCTGCCTGCCTGCCTTCAAGTTGCCTGCCTGCCCACTGCGCTTTCTGCCACTGCGGCTCTGCGCTTTCCGCTTTCTGCTTTCTGCTTTCTTTCTGCGCCCTCTTTCTGCCTCTGCTGCCTGGCCGCGCCGCCTTCCGCGCGCCTTTCCTGACTCGGCCGGGCGCGGCCGCCGCAGTGCCGCGGCCGCCGCGCAAGTAGGCTATCCGCGCCGGGAACTGCGCGCAGTCACAGCGCCAGTGGCCGCCTCAGCAGCCGCAGCTGAGCCGCCGCGCCCGTTTGAACGACCGAAGCCGAAGCCCAGCGCCGCCAAGCGCGCGCGCCGCGCCGCCAAGCCGCGCCGAGCCGCGCCGCGCCGAGCCGCGCCGAGCAGAGCAGAGCAGAGCAGAGCCGAGCCGAGCCGAGCCGAGCCGAGCGGAGCGAGACGGCCTGGCGCGGCTTGGCGGCCGCGCGGGAGAGGCGAGGCGCCGCGGAGCGGAGAAGAAAGAAAGGCGGGCGGACGCGGCGCCGCCGCCGACTCCGCCGACTGGCTGACTCGGTCTGACTGACGTGGAAGGGCGCGGCGCAAGTGGGGAGTTTCCAAGGCCGACTTGCGGCAAGGGCGCGCGTCGCGGGAGCGGCACTTGCGGGGCGGCGGGGGAGACGAGGCGAGCCGGCCGCGGAAAAGTCGGCCCCCGCTCGCCACTGCAATGCGCCCCCCTCCCGCCGGCGCCCGCAGCGCCCGCAGCGGCGACTGAGCGCAGCAGGGCGTTACGCCGGTGCGGGGCCCGGGTGCAGGCCGCGAGGGGGGGCGCGGGAGGGCTGCGGGGCAGGTGGGGCAGAGGCCATCGAGGGGATGGGGGAGGTACTTCGCGCACAGACCCCAGTGGGCAGCGCCCCCGGGACCTCTGACCGCGGCCGCCGGGATGCCGACGCTGTGGGAGGACCACGGGGGGCGCGCCACTGCGCGCGCATAGGGACAGTGCAGGATTTTCCGACCGGTTGATCATGGAAGGTTCATGATCTGCGCGTTACGCGGTGATGAGGAGATGGAAGGAGGGCTCGGATGACGCGCGCGCGGGGGGCCGGTGTGGAAGGAGGCTTGCGAGCAAGCGAGTGGAGCGGACAGCCGCGTCTTCCAGATCTTGCCTCTTTGGACCATGGGACCAAGCGCGGATCTCACGCTCAATGCAAGCAGCCCTTGAGCTCCGCGGTTCGTCCTCCTCGGGTCCCCCTTGTCCTCCTCCTCCTCGACTCCTGCGAAAAGCAACCATGTAGCCTAAAATGAGCTTGGTTAAAGGAGGCTAACGCTAACTCTGATCATTGTGCTTTCCTCTCTCTCTCTCATTCTCTCTCTCTCCGAGTCTCTCTCTCCGAGTCCCTCCATTGGGGCTAAACTAAGAACAGGCAAAGCGAGAGCGCCATGAGCGCCATGCCGCCGAAAACGCTGAGGGTGACCACGCGGTCGTGAGGGTCACTCCGATACGCCGTGGGCAAGAGCTCCTTGAGCACGATGGCCGTCATCATGCCGGCCACGGCGCTAAAGAGCGAGGCAAAAGCTACGTCCGAGGGCGTCGTGAGCGCCGCGTAGCCCACGATGCCACCCACCATCTCGGCGAATCCGGACAGGGTCGCCCACGCGAACCCGCGCCACCGGCTTCCCGTGGCGTAAAAGATTGGCAGGGCCACGATGATGCCTTCCGGGATGTTGTGAATGATAATGGCGCACGCGAGCCCGATGCCCACGCTTGGGTCCGCCAGCGTCGCCGTGAACGTGGCCAGGGACTCCGGCAGGTTGTGCAGCGCGATTGCGAGCGCTGCGACCGACCCCACGAACAGGAGGTTGTCCTTCTCCTCCTCTGTCGCGCCCCCCTCCTCCTCCTCCTCCTCCTCCTCCTCCTCTGCCGCCGCCGCCTCCTTCTTGTCGCGAGCCTCTCCCGACTCCGGGCTCTGCGAGTGTGCATGAGCGTGTGCGTGCGCATGCCCATGCGTGTGCGCTTCTACGTGCGCGTTTACGTGCGCTTTCGCGTGCGCGCTGGTGTCACCCGGCTCCGCGCCCTCTTCGAAGGACGTCTGCACGCGCATGGTCGGGGCCCCGACCTTGGCCGCACCAGCACTGCCTTCGTCCGGCCGTGCCGCGTCCATGATCGTGAGCTCCACGCCGTCGTTCGTCGCCTCGTCTTCCACGAGGTCGCAAGCAGTCGAAGGTGGCGCCTTGGCCTTGAGGCTGCTTACGCGCGTCGGCCCTGCGCTCGTGCTGCTCGTCGACTCTTGGTGAGGGTGCTGATGGTGCGCCTTGAACTCAAAGTCGTGCGAGTGGCCGTGGCCGCCGCCGTGACGGAGGCTCATCAGCCGGTGAATACACACGTGCAGCGCCATGAAGCCGGCCACGCCGCCGAAGAAGCAGATGGTCGCCATGATGCGTGCCGGCCCCGTGGGATCCTCTGCCTCCCAAAGGCAGTCGCACGTCGCGAAGCTGTCCACACCCTTGACGATGATCTCGATGAGCGACACATACAGCATCACGCCGGCGCTAAACGCCATGGATGCCGCCAGCACGTGCCGGTTCGCCCGCGTCACGAAGCTATCGCAAAACACGAAGGCCGCGCCCAGGGAGGTGGACAGCGACGACGCCGCTACGAGCGCCAGCGCCAGCGGCACGTTGTCCTCCAAGGACCCGCCATCGTCCACCTCGACATCCTCCAGCTCGAACGAGCACGACACCGCGCACAGCTGTGCCAGCTCGCTGCCGTTCAGGCCCGCGCTCTCCACGTCGCCGCACGCCTGCACCAGGACCTGCTGCCCGGCGGCCGCGCAGCCGCCACGCAGCAGCTGCAGCACGAACACGAGGCCGAGCGCCACCACGGCAGCCCGCATCCTCCCTCAGGCCCTGCGCCGCGCGCTGCCTGCAGTGCGGACGGCCGTCGCCGCCAGGCCGTCGTGAACGAACGAGATGGCGAGCGTCCCGGCCCTCCGGTGGCTACTCACTGCACGTACGCCACGGACGCTTGCTTCTTGTCCGAGGCGCAGAGCAGCGCGCCGCAGCGCAGCGCAGCGCCCGGCCGCCGCCGCCGCCGCCGCCGCCGCCGCCGCCGCCGCCGCCGCCAAGCCGCGCCGAGCCTGGCTGGGGGTCTGCTGCGCCGGCCGGCCTGGCCTCAAGGCGCGCGCCGCAGAGGCGCCGCAGCCGCGCCTTGACTTGACTTGGCACTTGGGAGGAAGATGAGTGCGCGGCGCCGGATGGGCGGCGCTGCGCCGTCGAGCCGGGCGCGGCTCACTGCTCCGTGGCACGCGTGGCATGGCGTGGCTCGCCTCGCCTCGCCTCGCCTTGCCTTGCCTTGCCTACTCTTGCCTTGCCTTGCCTTGCCTTGCCTTGGCATGCGGCCGTGCCCGGCTCGAGGTCGGCAGTGAAGATGGCCAGGATCGAGTGGATTAGCTGAGGTACTGCGGGTTCGCGGAGATGGACAAGGTGGTCCCTGACAACGACAAGGCAGCAGACAGCGCGAGATGCGGGGAGATTGGTGACGGAGGGGCGCGCCGGGTTGGTGAAGACCGCAGTCGCCAGCGCAGCCGGAGGCGATGGCTGCGTCTTGGGTGTCGGGATTGGTGGCGCACGCACGCAGACGAGAGACCTGGCCGAGACGACTCGGAGGGCTGCGGCATTCAGCGACAAACTGGTCAAAAGTGCGAGGGCCAAGATGCATGACTTCATTTCGTCGCCTGGCCTGCGTTGAGAAGAGCAATCGTTGTACATACAGGCTCGAACAGAGCGAACAGAGCGAGAGGCAAGAGCAATCGTTGCACATACAGGCTCGAGAAGAGCGAGAGGCAAGTCGCAACAGTCTGTTCCATCACGAGCAACAACGAAAAAGGCCACTGACAACTATCATGAAGAAAGGCGTCGAAAGAGCGAGGAGCAAGATGCGAGTTTCTTGCACTGGAAAGGATCGCGACCATGTCGAGCTGAAAGGATCAAGCCCAGCGGGTGTAGTGCTGAGTGAAGGGCGATGGTGTGGTGGCTTGGCCCGTGATTCTCTGCAATTCGAGCATGAACAGCGTGCAACAAGTTGTGCGAAGCAGCAACTTACGACGCACTGATCCGACTGCGACCAACACGGGCTTGTGCGAAATCTTCCGTTTTCTTGAAACTGCATGGGATCTATCATTATTCGACCCTTGACAAAGCTTCGAAGGAACCTGCAGACCACAGACGCAGACGCAGACACCAAAGGCACTGTTATTGTCGCACAGTGTTCCTGCTGGCCATCGTTTTCGTCGCGCATCGACGGGCGCTGCAAGCTCGCTATTATTTATCTGACGCGCGCGTCGTGGAAATTCGTGGCGGTACCCTAAGTACGAGCTTAGTTTACCAAGGCCGCCGCCGGCGCTGGGCGAGTTCGGGTCGATCGTGTGACAGTGATGAACTTGAAGATGGCCGGCCCGCGACGCTGGTCGCTCTGTTTGCGAGCGGCTGCGGCAGGCAAAGCTCGTCAGACCGGTGATCTCATCTCGTCTCGTCTACGTGCGCGCAAGCGACGGCCGCGTGGCGCTCGCTGGCTGGCTGGCTGGCTGGCTGGCTAGCTAGCTGGCTGGCTGGCTGGCTGACCTGCCGGCTTGGCGCCGCCGCGCCTCGCCGCGCCGCGCTGGCCGGGTCGGCCGTGTGGGCGACGCCGTTGCCCAAGGCGACTGACCATGGCGAGCAGCCTGCGCTCGGAGAGCCCTGCGCGCGAGGAGAGCCCTGCGGCAGCGGCGCGCGCGGGCGCCATGGCTCCGGGGCTGACGACCTTCGTGGTGGCGGACTTCGACGCGCTGGCCTTCGTGGACGAGGTCTGCTCGCAGGGCGTGGACGTGGACGAGCTGGACCTGCTCGAGGACGACCTGGGGTCGCTGCAGGAGGACCTGGAGGCGACCATCGCCAAGGTGGAGCAGATGGACAGCGCTGTGGGCAAGCGCATTGAGCGCTCGCGCGTGGAGAACGAGAAGCTATCGCAGGAACTGCGCAACATCGCGCAGGAGCAGAACCGCGTGCAGGAAAAGGTGGCGCGGCACTTCCGCACGCTGGAGCGCAAGTTCGGGCGAGCGTCGGAGTCGGCCATCGGCATCGGGTCAAGGCTCGAGCACCTAGACGAGGTCAAAAGCCGCGCAGCGTACGCGAAGCAGCTGCTGCACTACTTTGCCGAGTTCGCCTTCGAGCCAGAGGTGACCTCGCCGCTCTTCACGGACTTCCCGCGCACGCTGGCCGAGGCGGCGCCCTACATTCACGATCTGGAGAGCGTGACGCAGGATTTCACAGTTCCCGGGCTGGAGCGCGGCGTGGCGCGCATCGCAGAGACCAGCGGCCGTATTCTGCAGGGCCTGCTGGACGAGTTCGATCGCGCCGCGGCGGACGGGGACCAGACGCGCATGCGCGCATGCGCGGACGCCATCGTGGACAACTTCCGCCACAAGGAAGGCCCAGACAAGGTGTTCACGCACTTTGTGCAGCACAGCCTGGCGCCGCTGCAGGCGGCGCGGGAGCGCTCCATCGGCTTCCGCAACACGGCGCTGCGCGACAATCTGGCGCACCTCTTCACGCAGATCCGCAGCGTCGTGCGCGCCACACACGCTGTGGTGGCCAGGGTCTTTCCGCGCCACGCCGAGGAGGTGTTGGCGCTGCTCGTGACGCGTCTCTTCAGTGACACTTCCTTCGGCCTCAAGCGCATCCTGCAAGACTTTCTGGAGCCCGAGGCGCGTGGCGCGCCCATCGCGCACAACGAGTTCCTTCAGATTCTCTTCACGGCGCACAAGGAGGCGGAGGCACTCGTGCAGGAGCTGGCGCGCGGCCTGCGACGCGCGCCCGGGGGCGCTGGGCCCGCGCAGGCGCAGGCGCAGGTGCAGGCGCAGGCGCAGGCGCAGGCGCGCCTCGGGGCGCGCAAAGCGAGCCAGGACCTGACGCGCGCCGCGGACGCCTCGCGCCAGATGCTCCACTTCGACGTGGACATTATCCGCCGCCAGGTGACCGCGGTTTTCGAGCCCTTCACCGCCAAATACGCGAGCCGTGAAGAGCAGCTCTACGCGCAGCGCGTCTCCAAGCGCCTCTTCGCGGCCATGCCCTTCGAACTCGTGCGCGCCGTAGCGCCCGACCTCGAGCCGCCCCCGGGCGTCACGCGCCCGCAGCGCAACCCGAGCGCGCAGACGCCGCCCTCGGGAAGCGGGACCGGCTCCACCACGCCGCCCGGCGCCGGCGCCACCACGCCGCCACTCTCGCCGCAAGACCTCCTGCTGGACGAGAGCGCGCTGCGGGCGCTCTACGCGCGGGACCCGGGCGCCGCGCTCACCCGCCTCTTCGAAGGCCTCAGCGCCGACCCGGCCGCCAACGCCGCGCTCAACGAGGAGTCGCTCGTTGTCCGGCTCTTGCAGCTGCGCGCCAGCTGGCGGGCCGACCTCCTCGGTCTCCGCATCGACTACCTCGCCAGGTTCGCGGCCGAGGGCCTGGCCTGGCGTCTCGAGGACGTCGACGACATCGCCGCGGACATGCCACCGGCGCCGCGCGACGAGACCTTCAAGGCAGTCCTCCCTGACCTCACGGGCGTCCCGGGCGAGTCAATCCGCTGGGCCTTCGAGGCGCACAAGCGCTGCGTCGACCTCCTCGGCCCGTCTTCCGCCGCGGCCGGATACGGCGGAGGCGGGAGCGGAGGCGCAGATGAGGACGATGATGATGACGACGACGACGATGATGACGACGACGATGATGACGACGATGAGTTCCGGGGCTCGTCTGGTCTGCGTGGCGGCCAAGGCGGCGACAACATGGTGCTGGCCATCGCCGACGACTACCGCGCCTTTTACGAGGCGGCGCAAAAGCTCTTCCAGATGCTCTGCGAGCGTTTCTTCGGCGCCATCCTTGTTCCGGTGCTGCAGGCCGTGCACGCGCGCGTGGGCTCGGCAGCGCCCTTTCGCGAGACGGACGGCACTTCGATGCTCAAAGCGCTCGCCGAAGAGATGGACCTGTTCGACGACCACGAGCAGGCCTACGTCGTGGGCGCCTCGCCCATCACGCACCGGCTCGAAGTGCTGCCAGCGCTCGCCACGGCGAACGCCTCGGTCAAGTCCCTGGTCGCGCTCCTCACCAAGCGCCTCAAGCGCCGCGAGAACGTCCTTGGCTCGCTTGCGCCCATGGCGGCGCTCGAGCTCTACGTGGCCACCAGCCAGGCCGCGGAGCGCTGCCTGGAGCAGATCCTCTTTTACTGGCGCGACGTCGTGCACCGTTCGCTGTCCAAGTCGCCCAACGCCGTCAGCGTGTGCCAAGACTTCCTCTCCAAGCGCCTCGACCAGTGCGAGGACCTCCTGGCCGACACGCTCGATAATGCGCTTGCGCTTGCCTCCGCGCACGCGCAGGCCTGCGCGCTGGCCCTGTGGGACAAGGCCGATTACGCGCCCAAGGAGGGCACTGAAGTGCAATACGACCGCAACTCTGACTGGTGCCTCGCCTGCGTGGACCTGCTCGCTGCCTACGTGGACCGTGCCTCGCGCATCGCCAACCCCGACGCGCGCCAGATCGCCCTCGTGCGCCTCTCCTACCTCGGCCGCGATGTGCTGCTCGGCACCCTGCGCAGGGCCAAGGTGTCGGTGAACGGCTCCTTCACCCTCGTGCAGGACATTGGCACGCTCGCCAAGATGTTTACCAACAACCCGTTTTGCTCCACCATCACGGATGTTGTCGAGACCTGGGACGAATTGCGCCTCATCTCACAGCTCTTCATCGTGCCCCCCGCCAACCTCCCGCAGCTCATCTCCGACCGCGATGGCGGTCTTTCCCACGTGCGCCCGCGCCTGCTCTATGAGTGCATCTCGCGCCGCGCTGACTTTAGGACCTCGTTCGGTGCCAAGGCGCCATGGGTCAAGACTTTGTTTGCTAAAGCCAAGTGACCTGTCATCACCCTCTGCCCTGTTTGCTTTGGAACATGCCAAGTGACAGGACTCGGGAAGCCTCTGGCACTGGCAACGTGGAGACACACATACACACACAAGATCATCGATTCATCGATTCATCGATTCATAGTGAGAGAGAGAGACGATCTACCCATTCGAGCGGCCCGTCCCGGGAGCCACACGACGGCTGGATGAGGAGGAAGAGGAATGCAGCGCTGCAGCGCGCAGCATGTCCATGGTGATGGACACCTCTGGCATCTTCTTCGGGAACCAGTTGAGCTCGACAGCGACGAGCATGAGTGATGGCACGAGCAAGCTGCGGACGATAAAGGTGTCCAGCAGACAGCACGCGACGAGGAGGCCGCCGATCTGCTGCACCACCGGAATGGCAGAGAGACACATGGATCCAAAGGCAACCGTCATGATGATGCCAGCGATGGTGATGACGTGGCCGGTCTCCTGCAGGCCGGCAAAAACGGCGGCCTCCGTGGAGAGCGAGGCGAGGCGCATCTCAAAAATGCGCGCGACGACGAAGGAGTCGTAGTCGAGTGTACAGCCCACCATGATGGGCACGCCTAGAATAGGCACGATCCAATACAGACCGGCGCCCTCCGGACTGGCCTCCAGGTCCTGGAAGATGAGCACGGTGGTGCCAAAGACGAGCCCCAGCGTGAGCGCAATCGTGAGCAGCAAGCGAGGCCCGAGGAGGAGCGACTGAAAGACCATCACACTGGTGCCAAGCACGGTGAGAATGACGGCGGTCAGCATGACCGGGGGCGTGTCCTGGTACACCTGGTCCACCTGGTCAAAGATGCGCACTACCGCGCCGCCAAAGAAGAAACGGTAGTCCTCCTCCTTGTCGTTGAAGCCCTCCTCGCGCATGGCGCTGTGCATGTCGTTCACCCACGGATGCGCCTCGCCGTCGTATGGTTCAAAGGATGGCCGCATGCGAATGAGTGCCTGCGTCGCCGTCAATGTTCCGTTTAGCGAAATCATCGTGTGGAACTTGTCGCGCCACTGCAGGTCGATGGCGTCGAGCTGGGCGTCCTCGGGCGAGACGCCCGCGAGCCGCGCGAGCCGCGGCGACACCGCACGCGCGTAGTCGCCGCTCAAAATGGCGCCCGCATCCTCCCACGAGTACCGGCGCCCCAAAAAGAGCGCCGGACTCTCCACCATGCCCGTCACCAGGCGGTCCTCGCCCCCCGCAGCCTCGACGTTGGCCGTGCTATGCTGCCACGAAACCTTCAGCAGGGTCTCGGAGGCAACCTGAAGCCTGCCCCAAAAACGGCGTGACTGAAAGACTTCACCGCGACATGCGTGCGAGCACGAGGCCGGGCACAGGTTGCGCAGGACGCCCTTGGCCACCGGGAAGCGGGCCAAGACGGTGTCCGGGACCTCGCACGAGGGCAGTTGCTCCGCTACCCAGGCGCAGTTAAGGCCAGCCCATGGCGCGGGAATCTTGGGCTTGGCCTTGTGCGCGACGCGCATGAGCTGCTGGAGGCCCACGTTGTCGTCGAAGCAGAGGTCGGAGGTGAGCGGCTGCCGCGCCGTGTCGCTGACCGGGCTGGCCACGATCGCCTTGTAATCAGACAAATACCCGGCCGCGAACCCGCGCTGGCCAATGTCGTGCACCGTGCGGACATAGACGTTCTGCGCCGGCACCAGGTTGGCCTGGCTGTCGGTCCATGAAAAGCGGCCAATCTGCCAGCACACGGGCATGCTAGCGGCCACGACGACGGCGATGAGTGCCCTCGGGTAGTTGAGGCAGAGCCGCGCGATGGCGGCCCAGACGCGCGACTGCGCCGACAGCACGCGCGACGACTGCGCGTGCGCGCGCCGGCGCCGCTCGCGCTCGCTGCTGCGGGTAGGCGGGCCTGACATCGCAAACCCGGCCGCACTCTCGTTCGCCAGGCTCGCGCGGTCCACGCTGATGCGGATGTCTGGCGGGTGGCCATTCTCCTTGCTCTGCGCGCTGCGCGCGCTCGACACGGTCGTAGCACCCGCTCCGCCGTCCTCGCCGTCCTCCGGTTCGCGCGGCACCAAGCAGGACTCGGCTGCTGACACACCACCAGCGCGACCTTCCGGTGCAGGGGTTGCTGCGTTTCGTAAAATGAAGGAGGAGGAGGAGGAAGCGGCGGCGGCGGCGGGAGCGGCGGCGGTGGTGGACCCAGCGGTGGCCCCGGCCGCACCGCTGCCAGCGCCTTGGATCGAAACATCTTCCTCATTGCTCAAAAAGGTATCGAGCATGCTCGAGTACGAGGCGGCCGCACCCCCCTCTCGAGCGCCGCCCTCGCCGAAATCGCCGCCGAAGTCGCCGCCGGCCCGCTCCACTGGAACGAGCTGGCCACCAACCTCATCGTAGAGGGCCCCACTCATGTCCGAGGCAGCGTCCAGATCGTCGTCCAAGTCGTCGTCATCGGCAATGAGGAGCTCATGCACACCTGCCTGCCCTTGCTGGTGGCGGAGCACCTTGATGGTCTTGCGACGGCGGCCGGAGCCAAAGACCGCCTGAAAGCAGCGGCGGAAGGGCAAGACCGCCAGGAGACCAGCCATGCGCAGCCCCGAGGCGAGCACAGAGAGGCTGCCCGAGACCGTGGGCCAGCGGAAGGCGCGGAGGGCGTCCAGGAGCGGGCCGGCCGCGCAGAGCAGCGCCGGGAGCAGAGTGACGTTGGTGACGATGGTGATGAGGTTGGTGATGGCGAGCGCCACCCCGAGCGAGGCCACCGTCTCGGCCTTCACAAAGTATAGACAGCCGTTGCTGACGAGCATGATGGAGCCGGAGACGCCAATGGTCTTGCCAGCCGTGTTCATGGCCTGGTCCAAGGCGAACTGGCGCGGAGCCCCGCGCGCCAGCTCCTCCGAGTACCGCACCAGCATGAAGAGCGCGTAGTCCACGTTGAGCGCCACCGCCATGGACACGATCATGGAAGGCGCGAAGGTCGGTAGCGAGAGGCCGGCCGGCATCCAGTGCACGCTGAGCGAGAAGGACGCCAGAATGCAAACGGGCAGGCTGATGAGCACCAAAAAAGCCGGAAACCCACAATACCAGACGAGGATGACCCAGGCGAACGGGATCCCGATGAGGTCTGCATGCGCAAAGTCATAAATAACCTGGTTCTGCGCGATCTTGAGCAGCTTCTGCTCGTTGGTGTAGCGCACCGTGTAGAGCGCCGGGTTGGGGCCGTTGGCTTGCAGAAAGTCGTCGTAAAAGTCGAAGAGATTCATGGAGAGCCCGTGCTGGAAGCTGTGACGGACGTAGATGAACATGGCGGACGCGTCTTCGTTCACAAAGACGGACTCGGTGGCGTTGCGCTCGTACCCGGGCGGCGTCATATAGTAGCCATCGTAGCGCACAACGGCGCGCAGATCGAGAAGCCCGTTCGCGCAGGCGCCGCGCCCACCATTGTCACAGGTGACGGCGCTCTGCAGCGTGCGCGAGAACTGCTCCACCTCGGGCGTCAGCACGGAGCCGCCGTCGTGCGCCTCGACGAGCACCATGGTATTGGTTACAAAGTCCTCCTCCGCGGCGTGTTTGAAGCCGTAGAGGTACGCCTGCTCGGCGAGCGCCGACCGGCTGCCGGCTGGCGCCGTGATGGTGCCGCTGAGGCTGCCGAGCAGGTCCATGCCATGGCGGAGGCCGTTGTAGAAGATGAGCGTCCAGCCGAGCAGCACGAGCGGGCAGAAAGTGCGAATGACCCAGCCGGGCCCAAAGCCGCGAGGCCAGACGTGCTTGCGGCGCGCCCAGGACCCGCTAAAGTCCGCGTCCGCGTCCCAAGAGTCCTCGGAGCTGCGGTCGTCGCCAGACTGCTCCGACTTGCCATCGGCGTCCTTGGCGCTCGGGCCCTTGCTCTGGCACGTGCGCCACACGATGCAGCAGGGCAGATCCGAGAAGCACCCTGACAGGCAGCCGCAGAGCAATCCGCGCAGGAGCTCGGCGCGGCGTTCCACGATGGACGTCACGCCTTCGCCCTCCACGGTGAGCAGATTGCGCTCCTCGTCCTCCGCCAGGCGGAAGAAGGGCCTGTTCTCTTCGCCGCGGCTGCTCCCATTGTTGCCGCCCTCCATGCCTCCCATGCCGCTCGCGCTGCTGTGCCGGTTGCGCCTCGCCGAGGACGACCCGGACGGCGGCCAGGCCGCGCCGCCGCTGAAGCTGCCGAAGCCGCCTCCGCTGCTCTCGCCGCCGCTCGCGAGCCGCCGGCTGCTGCCGCCGCTGCGCCGCGACAGCGCCGACTCCGCCGACTCCGCCGTCGCGCCTCGCGCGCCCGCGCCGGCGCCCGCCGCCTCGTCCGTCCCAGCTGCAGCCGCAGCGGCGGCCCCGCCGCCGCCATCGCGCTGCATGTCGCGTCGCCGCCCGCCGCCGCCGTGCGGGCAGCCGCAGGCCGCCGCCGCCGCCGCCGCCCGCGCCGCCGCCGCCGCCGCCGCGCCCGCGCCGCCGCCGCCGCGCGCCCTCGCGGTCTGCCGCGGCCGCCGCCGCGAGCGAACTTGAAGCCAAGCAGCCTGGGCAAGCGAGCCGCGGGGAGCTAGCCTCTGCTAGCTTGACTTGACTGGGAGGCATGGCATGAGCAGACGAGCCCGGCGCAGCTCGACCGCGAGGCGCGGCAGAGCCCGAGCCGAGCCCGGCGCCGCGGGGCGGGCGCCTGTGCGGCGAGCTGCGCCGCGGGGCGGGGCGGAGGCAGGCGGGCGGCCAGGCAGCCAGGCGGCCAGGCAGCCAGGCCGACAGGCAGACAGGCAGACAGGCAGGGCGAGGACGGGAGCGAGGCGCGGCGCGGCGCGGCGCGGCGCAATGCGCGCGACGGTGAGGCGCGCGGTGGAGTTCGCAGGCGTCGGGCTGCACGGAGGAGCGCCGTGCCGCGCGAGGGTCGAGGCCGCAGAGGCTGGCGCAGGCCTGGGCGTCGTGGTGGCGGGCGCGGCCAGGCGGCACGCGCTGGCGCCCGAGCGCGTCGTGCAGACGCCCTTGTGCACGGAGGTGGACTGCGGGGAGGACGGGTCGGTGCGCACGGTGGAACACCTGCTGGCCGCACTGGTGGGCTGCGGCGTGAGCGATGCCACCATCGTGGTGGACGGGCCCGAGGTGCCCGTGCTGGACGGGTCCGCCAGAGAGTTCGTGGCGGCCTTGCGCGGCCAGGTGGCGGCGCTGGACGCACGCCTCCCCGTGGTGACCGTGGACGCGCCCGTGGTGCTGGACCTGCCCGAGGAGAAGCGTCGCTACGAGCTACGGCCGCACGAGCCAGCGGGCGACGCGACGCGGCCGCGACTCGAGTTGCACGTGGAACTGGACGACTTTGGCGGCAGGTTACCGGGCCCGTGCACCGCGACGCTCACGCACACGTACGCGGCAGCACAAGAGGGCCCGTCCATGGACTTTGTGGAGCGCGTGGCGCCGGCCCGCACCTTTTGCTTTGAGGCCGACGTTCCGCGCATGCGCGCGGCGGGGCTGGCGCTCGGCGGCTCGCTGGACAACTCGGTCGTCTTTCGCGGCGACGGGTCCGCGGCGACGGTGAATGAGGGTGGACTGCGACTCGCGGAGGAGTGGGTCGCGCACAAGCTGCTGGACTGTCTGGGCGACCTTGGCGTCCTGCTCGCGGCGCACGGCGCGCTGGATGGCGTGGTGCACGCGCGCGCGCCAGGCCACGCTGCGAGCGCGCGCTTTGCGAGCATGGTGGAGGCGCGCCTACGGCCCTTAGAGCGCTGACATGAAGGCACGCAAGGATTTCTTTCCTGCATTGTGAAGTGTTCCTTTTGTTTATTACCGCTGGCACCAGAAAAAAAAAAGAGAGAGAGGGGAGAGAGAATGTGTGAGAGAGAGAGAGAGAGAGAGCACCCACCGCTGTCACTCTCTCAGAGGTTGTGAAGGTCATAGTCAATACTAGCGATGCGCAGGAACGTGACGTCACGGCGGAAGCCCTTGGTCCGCCGGGACTTGTGGTTCTTGGTGCGCCGCTTCATGATGATGATCTTCTTGTCCTTGGTGATCTCCTCGACGAGCGCCGTGACGGTGGCGCCCTTGATGATGGGGCGGCCGATGACAGTCTTGTCGAGGCCACCCACGAGCAGCACGTTGTCAATGACGAACTTCTCGCCGACCTGCGCGCCCGCGAGCAGGTCGCACACGATCAGATCATCCTCGACAACCTTGTACTGCGTGCCGGACAGCGCCACGACTGCGAACTTGCTGGGCGCGCCGTCCTCCCTGAAGGGCAGCTCGGCCTTGTGCTCCACCACCGCGCAGGTGGCCTCCTCCAGGCGCTTGCGCGCGGCCTCGCGCAGCGCCTCGTTCTCCTCGAAGTGCCGCTGCTGCACGCGCGTCCGCCACGCCTTGGTCGGCGCCACCTCGCCGCCCTGCGCGGCCGCCGTGCTCTCGCTCAGCGCGCGCGCCGTCGCCGCGAGCCGCGCCCGCGGGCCCGCGCCGGGCGCCAGCGCCCGCGGCAGCGCCCGCGCCGCGCGCGCCGCCCCCAGCATCGCCCCGCGCCGCCGCCGCGCCGCCGCCGCCGCTGCCGCCGCCGCCGCCGCCGCCGCCGCCGCCGCCGCCGCCGCCGCCCTCTGCGCGCGCGACGCCCCGCGCGCGGCCCTGCGCAGCTCTGCCCATCATCCGCCGCGCGGCAGTGGCCGCCGCGCCGCGGCCTATCGCCGCGGCCGCGCCCGGCCGCGCCGCCGCGAACTGCGCAACGCATTCCGGCTGCGCAACGCATTCCAGGCGCGCAACCCGGAGGCACCTTTTGCGTTGCGCAGCGCGGGGCCGGGGAGGTCCGAGGACGAGCAGCCATGACCAGAGGAGCAGAGTTTGAGCAGCGCGGCCCACCGCCCCGCCGCCGTTGGGGTGCGGGCGGCGAGCCAGGCGCGCGCGGCGCGGCGCGGCGCGGCGCGGCGCGGCGCGGCGCGGCGAGGGGAAGACGGAGCGGCGCAGAGGCGACGCAGCGGCCAGCGCCGGCCGGGCATGCGCTAGCGCGCGGGGGAGCATGCGCGGCGGCGCGCGGGCGAGGGGCACGCGCGGCCGCGCGGTGGCGGCGGCGGCGGCGGCGGCGAGCGAGGCGAGGCCGGCGACGGCCAGGGCGGAGCGCGAGGCGAGGCTGGACAAGGTGGAGCTGAGGCTCAAGCACGTGCAGGTGCAGCTGGACGAGGCGCAAAAGGTTGGCTCGCTCGAGGCGCAGCTGCGCGCGCAGCAGGTGGAGCGCAGGCTGGATGGACTCGAGGCGGCGCTCTCCGAGGCGGAGGCGAGGAGCTCCGAGACCGTCGACCGCCGCTGCGAGCTGACGGAGGCGGCCATGGACGCGCTGCGCGCCGACGCGGGCGCCTCGCTGCAGGCCTTCCGAGAAAAGGTTAACGGCGTGCTGCGCACGCTGCAGGAGTCCTGCAATGAGCGCTTCGCGGCGCTGCGGCAGGAGGTGGCGGCGGTCGCAGAGCAGACGCCAAAGGCCGAGGAGCGAATCGCGGCGCTCGAGAAGGAGGTTGCTGCGCACCGCCTCGGCGCGCTCGCCGACCAGGCCCGGGTGCACGACCTGGAGCACCGCCTGCGGACGACGCAGGCGCTGGTGGCCGAGCTGCAGCAGGAGCAACGTCGTCAGAACACGCAGATGCAGGCGCTCCTAGCGCTCGTGCATCGCATGCAGCAGCACGCTGGTGCCAGGCCGCGGACGGGCCAGTACAACATAACAACAACAACGTGAAGGCGATGGCGCACATTCGCAAAACGCTCGCTACAGAGCTTTTTCCTTTTCATCTATTAGACAGAGAGGTCTGCCTGTCCATGCCGCACCCCGTCTTTCCTACCGCCACCAAGCCGCCCCGCGCCCCGCCTCGCCTCGCCTCGCCTCGCCCCTGCATCGACCTCAGGCCAGGGATCCGCCGAGCTCGACCAGCATGCGCATGCCGTTGAGCGCTCGAATGGCCGCCAGGTTCTCCGGTGACGACTTCGCGAGCTTGGCAAGGCAAATCGCGACGTTCCTGCGCACAGAGGTTTCCTCGCAGAACTGCAGCAGACGGACGAGCGCGGGGATTAGGACGTCCCGCGCCGCCGACTGCGCGCACACCGCCGCGTCCGTGGTGAGCTGCACGAAGCACTGCGCCAGGTTCACACACAGCTGCAGGCGCACCCTGCCACGGCGCTCCGCCTCGAGCGACTGCTCGCGCAGGACGCTCTGCAGCGCGTTGCAAACCGCCAGGCGGTCTTTGCTGGCCGTGGTGTCCTCGGCCGCGGCTCGCAGGAGGGCGGCAAGCGACCGCACGGCGTGCTCGTCGAGGTCGGGCTCGCGCGCCAGTGCCGCGAGATCCCCCAGAACCGTCGCGTGCGCCGCGCGAAGCGCTTCAGCACGAGCGGTGCCGGCTGTGGCGTCGGCGAGCGCGCGAGAGAGCAGCGCGGCGCTGCGCGTGCGGACCACGGACGGCTGCGACGTGTCCAGCGCCCAAGCGAGCAGCGCGGAGCAGCGGGCCTTCGAAAGGAGCGCGCGCGCCGGGGCAGCCGGCTCCACCGTGAGGTTGAGCATGGCGGCCAGATAGAAGGCGAGCGTGGCAGGCGTGTCGCGGCGGCTGCCCCGCGCGAAGGCCGCGTCAAAGAGCCCCTCCGCGTCAAACCGCGCGCGGAAGCGCGAATCCTGGCACAAGTTGGCCACGGCCGCGCAAGCGTCCTCGCGCGCGGCGCGGTCTCCGTCGCGCAGCGCCGCGGCGAGGCCTTCAGCGGCGCCGGCTTCGACGCAGGCCGGCGCCAGCGTCGTGCGGGCGCTGGGCGAGGCTGCCAGGTTTGCGAGCAGGAGCGCGGCCGGCGCAAACGTGCGCGCCGCCGTGTCGTGCAGTCCGGCGCAGGCTGTCGTGGGCACCTCGGCCTGTGCCGCAAGATCCGCGCGAAAGCACTCGTGCTCCGACAGCGCGTGCAGCAGGCCCAGGCGCGCCGCGAGCGGGCGCGCCGGGTCTAGCGCCGCCTCGAGGAGGCCGAACTCCAGCATCGCGTCGCGGTTAGCCTTGCTACCGGCCACGGCGAAAGCGAGGAGCTCGAGGAGGCGAGGCTCCGCGGCAGTGTCCGCGCGCGCGGCGGCCTCGAAGAGCCGCTCCAGAGCGCCCGAGGTGCGCAGGACGACGAGCGCGTCCGCCTGTAGGCTGGCGGCGCCGTCCGCGGCGGGCGCCGCGACGCACTCGAGCAGGCCGTTGATGGCGATGCGCGCCATCTCTGGCAGGCGCGCGCCAGCGTCGGCCACCCTGATAGAGACCACTGCTTCGCACATGCGGTTCAGAATTCCGAGACTGGGCTGATCGGGCGCGCGCACGAGGTCGGCCAGGTCGCGCGCGAGCGCCTCCTCTGGCCCGACTTGCTGGCGCTGCTTCTGCTGCTCTTGCTCCTCCTCCTCCCTGGCGCGCACGCGGGCCACGGCCTGCGACTCGCGCAGCTCGAGGCGGGCGTCGGCCAGCGCCTTGTCTATCTCGGTGTCGTCCGGCCGCAGCAGCGCGGCCAGCGTCAGGTCTTCGACGGCCTCCTGGACGCGGCCTCGCGCCATGCAAGCGCGCGCGTGTCGCCAGAGCGCCTTGGTGTTGTTCTCGTCGAGGAAGAGCGCGCGCTCGCAGAACTCGAGCGCGTCGTCCAGGCTGCCCTGCTGCAGGTGCGCCTGCGCCATGTTACCCAGGACCGGCACGGCCCAGGGCGTGAGCACGAGCGCCTCCGCGTAAAGCTTGAGCGCCGCGTCGAGGTCCTTGGCCTTGAAGCGCGCGTTGCCCCTGCGCCGCAGGCGGTCCGCACTCTGCTCCTTGTCGGCGTTGGCCGCGGTGCGCTTGGCCTGGTCCGCCCGGAACTGCTCGCAGAACTCCGGGTTGGCCGCCTCGAACTGCCGGTTGCGCTCCTCCTCGATCTCGTCCTTGGCGCGCTGCATCTCCTCCAGGCTCACCGGGTCGTCCGGAACCCACCGGTCCCACTTGGCGTAGTCGAGGGCGTCCGTGCGCTCCTTGGGCCGCGGGAAGAGCACCTTGCCGTCGTCATCCGTGATGGTGATGGGCTCCTCGGCGGCGGAGGCGGCGCGATCCGCGCTGGCTGCCCGCCGCCCGGCCGCCTGCCCGTGTCGCACGAGCGCGGCGAGCTCCTCGCGGCGCCGCGCGGTGGCCTCGGCGCGGGACACGCCGCGCAGCGTCTCTGCGCGTCCCCACCACGCCTGCGCCTCCTCTCGCTTGCTCCGCTCCGCTCGCTCGGCGGCCTCCTTGGCGCGGCGCGCGCGCGCCTCCTCCTCTGCGCGTTTCTCCTCCTCGGTCTTCTCGCCCGGCACGCGCACGTCCTCCGGCGCGACGCGGCCCTCCTTGAGCGCGCGCACCAGGTCGGCCGTCTCCGCGGCGCGCCGCTCGAAGTCCTCCAGGTCCGCCTCGCTCACGCCGGCGCGCGCCGCCGCGTCCAGCAGCCCTGCCATCGCGGCGCGCGGGCCGCCAAGCTCAGCTCTGCTCTGCTCTGCTCTGCTCTGCTCTGCTCTGCCGGGCGCCGCCGCGCCCTCTTCAAGCTGGAGCTCCGAGTCCGAGTCCGAGTCCGAGTCCGAGTCCGAGTCCGAGTCCGAGCCCGAGTCCGAGTCCGGGTCTGCGCGCGCGCGAACTTGAGCTTTGAAGTCGCGCCCACGGCACGAAGTCGCGACTGGCCCAAGCGCCCCAACGGCCGCATAGGCCGCGCGGCCGCGCCGCGCCGCGCGCATGCGCCGCTTAGGCCGCCGAGGAGGAGGCCGCGAAAGCGCCCCAATGCCGGTGCCGCACATCACTGTCGGCGCGGCGCGCGACGCGGCAAATTTGAAAACGCGGCGGGCGGCGGGCGAGCGCGGGGCGCGGGCGAGCGCGGCGCGGCGCGGCGCGGCGCGGCGCGGCGCGGCGCGGCGGCGCGCGGGCGGAGCAGGCCAGAGCGGAGCAGCGGCGGCGAAGAGGCGCGGAGAGCGGGCCCGAGGCGGCGAGGCAGCATGCTGCTCCTGGCGGCGCTGCGCAGCGCCCCTCGCGCGGGAGCGGCGCTGACAGGCCTGCGCGCGGGCGCGGCGCCCGTGCAGCGGTCGCTGCGGCCGCTGCGGCCGCTGGCCGCGGCCAGGCCGGCGCAGGGGGCGCCGGCATGGACGCGCGCGCTGTCCAGCGCCGTGCCGGGAGGCGTGCCGCCGCTCGAGGACAAGAGCGAGGAGAGCGGCGCCACCACGGCCGCCACGGACGCGAGCTGGTGGTCGCATGACGCGGCGGACCTGACGAGCGCGGCGGACGCCGCCAGCGCGATGTCGCTGCAGGACCCGGATCCGTCCAAGCTGGGCTACACGCCGGTGGACTTGGCGACGTACCTTATCGACTACTTCCACCTCGCCACGGATCTGCCGTGGTGGATGTCCATCCTCGCCGCCACGGCCGTGCTGCGCGCCGCCATGTTCCCGCTCTCCGTCTACCAGATTCGCAACCAGACCCGCATGCAGCACATGATGCCGGAGATGAACGCGCTGACGGCGCGCATGAAGGAGCGCCCAGCGGAGACGCAGGAGCAGCAGTACGAATACGCGCGCCAGGTGAACCAGCTGCAGGCTCGCCACGGCGTCAAGATCTGGGCCACGTTTGCTATGCCCATCGCGCAGATCCCGATCTTTCTGACCATGTTCTGGACGCTGCGCGACATGGCCAGCTCGTACCCTAGCTTCACGCAGGGCGGCACGCTTTGGTTCCAGAACCTCGCCGAGGCCGACCCGACCTACGGCTTGCCCATCTTGTGCGCCATCAGCTTCATCTCCATGTCGGAGCTCGCACCGCTCAGTGAGAACAGCTCTCCGGAGGCCACCGCTCGCCTCAAGCTCATCATGCGCGCCATGTCTGTCGCCATGGTGCCCATTACCATGACGCAGCCGTCGGCCATTGCGCTCTACTGGACCGCCACCAACATTTTCTCGCTCACGCAGTCGCTCCTCTTTAGGATACCGGGCGTCAAGCCTGCGCTGGGCATTGATGTGCTGCCTGGCATTGCCGCCACGCTTGACGCCACCAAGGCTGGCACGGACAGCACCACCGTGACCGGCGCCACGCCTCTCTCCTCGGCTGACCAGGAGGTCTTCAGCACGCGCCCGCCGCGCCGGCAGCGTTTCACGCGTCGCAAGGACTAAACCGTATGGTATGGTAGAACGATCGAAGCAGAAATATGAACTGCTCTTGTTGTGGATTGAGGTCCGGAGTCGTGGAGAGAACGAGGGCCGGAGAAGGAGAGGAGTGCGAACTGAAAAAGAGCGTGAATTCAAATTCGTGCAAGCATCAATCGAAAGATTCCCATCCCATACTACTCAACGCAAGCGCGTTCTGAACGTGCGCGTGCCTGCCGTGTCCGCAGTAGTAAAACAGGGACAGAGTCAGATTATTCATCATCGTTATCATCGATCTTGGGACGCTCATGCCACGTGTTTTTACAGCCGACTCTCAAGTGCGCGCCGCCTTCGCCATGTGGCTGGCTGTATGCGGCGGCAAAGAAGCCAATTTTAACGTGCGTACCCACATTCCTCCTCCTCGTCGTACCGGTCTAATCCTCGTCCTCGGTGCAGATGTCCGCAATAACCTTGTCGGCCTTGCTGGACAGCTTGGTCCACTTGGAAATGTGCACGTAGTGGTCTTCGATGTTGTCAAAGAGCTGCTTCGAGCCAGAGTTCGTCACGCGCACGTAGACGAGCTCAACATCATCCTCCGTGTCCATGAGGCCATCGGCGCCGGCCATGAGGTCCTGAGCAGCCTCTACGGCGCACTGCTCAGCCCGAGAGGAGAATCCGCTCTCCACGCAGCCCGTGGCGTCGCTTGGCATGCCATCAGTGATGACCACAACGACCTGGGACTGGTTGCGGGCCGGGGCGCTCAGCAGGAGGTCACGAGCGGCGATGAGGGCTGGACCGGTCGCGGAGCCGCCGCCGATGGAGTCCAAGGCGTCCACCGCGGCCTGGAAGAGCAGCTGGCTCCCGGCCGTTGTGTCCGCGAGCATCCAGGGCGTCGAAACCTCGTCGCCAAAGCTGACGACGCCGAGATGGGTGTCGTCCACGCCGGCCCCGACCTCAAAGGCGCTGCCCAGCTGGCGCACAAAGTCCTTGAGCTTGCTCCACTCGCCACTGGACACGGACCGCGAGCCGTCCATGACGAAGACCACGTCAGCGGCCAAGGGCCCGCAGGCTTCCACGTCATCGACCGCGAGCGTCGGTGCCGCGGTCGGCATCCTAGTCGGCTCAGCGGTCGGCTCGGCAGTCGGCTCGGCGGTCAGAGGCGTGGGTGCCATGGTCTCCTCGCAATCGTGAATCCCGGACACAAACTCGGTCGTATTCTCCGTGCTCACGCTAACCAGCGTCTCCAAGAGCGTGCAGCTTGGCGCCTCCCCATCGTAAAAGGTCCAGTACGCGCACTCCTCGTACGTGGCGCAGATTGACGAGCACTCGTCGGGGGTGGTGGCGGGAATCAGGTCATCATCCTGAGGAATCTCGACTCCAACAAATTGGGTGTCCTCTAGCACGCAGTCATACGTCGTCTCGTTGGTAGAGGAGCCAAGAAGCGAGCGCGGCGCGGCCACGCAGAGCACGGCGACGAGCACGCAGCTGCTGCGCGTGGTAAAGTAGACCATCTTGATCGTCGTAGGAGCGAGCGAAAGAGCGAGTGAGCGAGCGATCTGCTCGAATCCGAGTCTGCTGTTGATCTAGCCAGCTGCTCCGCGCGGAGCAAGCTCTTTGTGCGGCCGATATCGGTCTTTCACGCCGACAGCAGGGAGTCGGCGCACTTCTTCGGCTTTCTTTGGCTGGCTAGAACAACGTAAAAAAGAAAACGAGACGATCGAGGCCGGCACGAACGCTCGCGGCGCCGTAGCGGTTCGCCAGGCTCGCCGAGCCTTCTCAGGTGAGTCATCATACAAGTCATTGTGGCCAGGCGGGGCGCCACATTGACTTGGCTCGCTAGCTAGCAGACCAGTCGATGCGTGCCCCCCCGCCGCAGCATTCTCGGAAGGCTCAGCTCCGTATAGTTACCATGGTACGCCTGTGAATCCTCGCAAAGTTGGCCCTCCCCCCCCCCTTTCCCCAGCCGCCAGCCGATGCGCGTGCCCGTGTGCGCGCTGTACCGATCATGGCCGCCCCAAAGTGAAAAAACCGTCATGCGCACGACCGCCTGTCATGCGGAGCTCTCCCGTGCTGCATTGACGCGCTGCTGGCCCGGCGCGAGAGAGGTCTTTGAACGGCAGGGCGCGGCAGGGCGGATGCCCGCTCGTTCTCGGCGCGGCACTGCACGGCGATGGCAGATCCGAGTCGACGCGTCGCGACGCGGCCCGCCGGAGTGGGCAACGTTACGCGACACCACAGTGACCAACCGAAATCCGAACCTTCCGTGTCCGAGTCCGAATCAGACAGCGAGGCGCAGCGATTCTCAAAGCTAACAGTAAAAGTGAGTCAAAGCTGTGCGGATCCAAGCAGCAGAGAGAGGAAAATTATCAATTGCACAACAGAGGGTGGTGGTATTGCGCAGCACACCACGCTACACGCTTTCGAAGTTCCGCGTGGCGCGGCAACGCGAGCCTGGCTCGCTAGCTAGCTACTTTGGTAGCTAAAATCAAGCGGCGGCCTTTTGAAAGAGGTTGCCAGTGGCTTGGCGGGGGAAAAAGCCGGATTCTCCTTGGCATTCTGGGCCATAGTCAACTGTGCTGCAGTGCGCGGCGCCTCGGGCTTCGCGGAGAGTCTCTGGAATGAAGTTGGCAATGAGGGTCAGGTCCTCCTCGGCGTGCCGAGCAGCGAGTGAGCGAACAGACATCAAGCGTCGGGCTTGTCCTTGTCTCGGTTGAGGAGGTTCTGAAAGAAGTTTGCAATGAGGGCGGGGTTCTCCTTGGCGTCCTGGGCCGTGACACGGCGCGCCGACCCGGGTTCGAGAGCGCCCCCGGTGCCGCCAGCTGCCGCCCCGGCGGCGAGGTCGGCCAGGCCCACGGCGCCGCCCGCAGCATTGCCGCCAGCCAAGGCCGTGCCCTTCCTGAGCGGTGTGGACACGAGCCCGGGCTTAATGGAGGCGGCGGTCTCATTGAAGGCCTCCAGCGCCGAGGCCGCCGCGTCCGTGGTGCTGGCGCGAAAGGCCTCCGGGAGGAGCTTCTGCTTGGCGGACAGCTTGGCCAAGAAGCTTGCGTGCGGCAACGCAGAGTCCTCGGCGTCTTCGGGCCCCGCGACTGCGTCCCGGGTAGCGCCGCCCTCGGCCGCGGTTGGGGCGCGAATCACCTCCTCGTAGGCGTCTGTGGCGGTCCAGTCGACCAGGCCGGACTGCCGAGTGGCCGCCAGCGCATTAACCAGCTCGCTGTGGTCGGCGCCCGCCGGTACGTGCACCAGATGCCGCTGCGCGATGAGCTCCAGCGGGCCGACGACGCGGTCCGCAGCGCCGCTGGCCTCGCCGCTGCCGCCCACCAGCAACGGCGCCTGTGGGTACAGCACGTGCACGAGGTACTGCAAGAGGGAAAGCAGGCTGGCGTCGGAGCGCGATGATACGTATGTGAGGCTGGCGCCGGCCTCCAAGCAGAACTGGCGCAGGTGCCGCTGGATGAACTCGAGGCGCAGCTCTGTCTCCACGTCGTCCGCGGCACCGCGAATCACGTCCGCCTTGGTGGCGACCACCAGGAGCGGAATGCCCAGGCTCTTGGGGGGCAGCGCATCCTCCGGCGCCGGCGCATCAGCGGACGCATCCACCTGCGCCACGGCGCCCGAAGGCTCAGTCACGTTGAACTGCGCGCTGAACTTGGACTGGTCGCCAGCCGCAGCGCGCACCGCCTCCAGGTACCGGGCGGTCCGGGCGCGGGCGCGCTGCAGGAGACGCTGCTGCTGCTCCTGCTGCTGCTGCGCCGCCTCCAAGCCGCCCTCGCCACTCTCGGTCGCGGCATTCTTTCCTTGGTCTTGCCGCGCCAGAAGGCTGTCCAGGTGGGCGCGAATCGCCTCGTAGCCAGCCTGCAGCACGCGCATGGCATCCCACGGCCGGCTCAGGTCAACGAGCAGGACGGCAGCGGTGTGGTCGAGCGAGGCCGCCGCGGGTAGTGCCGTGTCCAGACCACGTACCGCGTCTTGATCCTGCTCGAGCAGCCAGACGTCCACCTTGACGGGCGGCTCGGGGTCCACCGGCGGGTCCAGGTAGGTGTATCCCACCGCGGCCATGGACACGGCGCGCGCACCGAGCACGTCATCCTCGACGTCGGCGGTGTCCGTGCGCTGCGCAGCCGCTGCGCCCGCGTCGGCGCGTCGGCGGCGCGCCTCGCGCTCTGCCTGCAGCAAGTTGTTCACCAACGTCCGCTTGCCGGCGCCCGCGCAGCCCACCACCACGACGCGGCCCGTCTCCGCCCCCGCGCCGCCCTTGCCCACGCGCCGCAGCAGCGCCTCCCACGCGTTGCCGCCGCCCGCCGCCGCGCCCGTCATCGCGCCGCCGCCACCGCCGCCGCGCCGCCGCGCACGCAACGCAGCCGTGCGCGCCGCCGCGCTCCGTCTCTGGCTCTGCTCTCTGCTCGGCGAGGCAAGTCAAGACAAGGCAAGGCAAGGCAAGGCAAGCAAGGCAACGCAACTTGAACAGAGAAGGAGAGAGGAGATACAGAGCAAAACGTTATGGCATCAGCCCGGCAGCCGCGCAGCCCGCGGTCGAGCGGCCGGCGCGCAGCCAACCCCCCCGCGCGCGCGAAGGCCTGGAAGCCCGACCGAAGCTGCGAGTTGGAGTTCTTCTTGACGAGCAATCACAAGTGGCACTGCGGCGTGGACGGCCTCGCCGCCTCGCCGCCACCCAGCAGCGGCGGCAGTTAGGCGCCTGCTGTGACCACTGCAGCTTCGCCAGCTTGCCCGCTTTGCTTTGGACGCTTTGGCCTTTGGTTGACTTGGTTAAAGTTGGTTTGACTTGGTTGACGTGAAGCCGCAAGGCGGCCAGGGCTGAGGGCTCGGATCGCGCGTGGCACGAGTGGCAGGCGCGGCAGAGCGCGATCGGCGGCGCGCGGGCGGCGCGGCGCGGCGGGGCGGCGGCGGCGGCGGCCGGCGCGGGCAGCGGCCGGCGCGGGCGGCGGCCAGCGCGGGCGCGGCGCGAGGCAGCGGCAGCGGGCGGCCGGCCGGCCAAGGCCGAGGCGACCCAGACGGCCTAGGCGGCGGTTGGGCACGGCCCGCGCGGCGAGCGCGGCGCGGCGCGGCGCGGCGCGGCGCGGCGCGAGGCGAGGCGAGGCGCAGCGCAGCGCAGCGCAGCGCAGCGCGGCGGCAGCATGGACTGGATCAAGCGCATGGTGCTGGGCGACGGCCAGACGCAGGAGGCAGAGGCCGGCGAGGCGCTTCCCACGCGCGCGGAGGCGAAGAAGGCCAAGGCGAATGGAGCTTATGGCGCCAATGGCGCCAACGGCGCCAATGGCGCGCTGCGCGAGCCCATCCCAGTGGAGGAGCTGCCGTCGGTCATGCCGGAGCAGCGGCCGCCGCTGGGCCGCGCAAACACCTCGAGCAGTGCCACCTCAACCGGCGCAGGCGATGCCAGCAGCTTTCAGGGCAGGCTCATCACCAGCATGTCGCGGGCAGAGCTGCAGGACAGTCTGCGTACGCTGGGACTGGCTGCTGAGGGCACCACGGAGGGTCTGCGCCGCAAGCTCGTCAAGGTTTGTGAGCAGCTGCGTCAGATGGACCGCGAAGAGGAGGACGGCATTGAGGCTGATGACGAGGCCTCCTCGGCCGTCACCTCCGAGCCCCTTCAACCTCGTCGCACCCAGCAGGAGAAGCTGCAGCAGCTACTGCGAATGGTGCAAGAGCACCCGGACGTTGGCAAGGCCATTCTACGCAAGCGCCTCCAGCTGGAGTCCGAGAGCGAGGAAGACGAGGAGGACCACGACGATGAAGACGAGGAGTCCGAGCAAGACTCCGAGGAAGACGCCGAGGAAGACGATGATGAGGAGTCCGAGGAGGAAGAGGAAGAGGACTCCGACGATGACGACGACGACGACGACGAAGCGGAGGAGGAGGAGGAGGAGGGCTCGGCCGATGATGGCCTGGAAGGCGGGACGCCGCAGCGCGCGAGCGCTCAGGCGTTCGGACGTGCCACAGCAACGCCCGAGGCGAATGGCGGGAGCGGCGCATACCGGTCGCGCGCCGCATCGGCTTCACCCTTCACAAGCTCGCCCTTTGCGCGCGCGGCCGCGCCGCCAATGGCCTCCACGCCCGACCCGTCGCCTGGCGGCAGGAAGCGGCCTCTGGCGGACGCGGCGCTGTGGAGCGACGGGTCGCCTGCGAAGCGCGCCAACCTACAGTCGTTTGCCAGCCCGCGCGTCATGGACCGGTCTGCGCATCTGACGCCCATGGCGCCCGCGAGCGCTACGCCGCTGCGGGGGCGGCACGGGAGCTCCTCGCTGTCTGTGGCGTGGTCCGCGCGTTCCGCGGCGCGGCCGGCGGCGCGCCAGCCGTCGCAGCTCCTGAGCGCCACCAAGCGTCAGCGTGCCGCGGACGACGAGGAGTCCGCGTCGAAGCGCCAGCGCCAGCAGGCCGCCGTGGCACAGCGCATCATGCAGACCCTGGGAAAGATGTCCACGCCGCTCGAGGATATGCGCTCGCGTCGGCCGCCCACCTGGGCGACGCCATCCATCGCGACGGCTTCGCGCGACGCGCAGGTCTTTCGCCTCAGCCAGGCCACCCCTGCCTTCGACGCCTCGCTGCCCTCGCGCAGCATGGAGCTGCCGCCCAAGGTCTCGCGCGGCGCTCAGGAGCCTGCGCGCCCGCTTGACCCTTCGCGTGTGCGCTTCCAGACGCCCGCGCCCCAGACCAAGGCGCGCCAGGCCGGCGACCTCGCCCAGCGCGTCGACACCCCCTGGCCGGCGCAGGCGCCCAGGCAGCAGCCGTCGTCCGCGGGCGCCGCCGCCTTGGTCCCGGCGCCCAGCGCCCCGGCGGCGACCGGCCGGTCGAACCTCTTTGGAGGGGAGTTCACCGGCCTGTCCACTGCCGCCAAGGCCTCCAGCGCCGCCGACAGCGGCAAGGTTAATCAACGCTTCGTCTTCACGCCGCCAGCCGGCGTGCAGGCGGCCGCGGGCATTCTCGCCGCGGCTGGCAGGCCGTCAGACGCGCTCTTGGCGTCCTTTACCTTCGAGAAGCGCCCTGGGCTGCCGCCGCTGGTGCCAGCCTCGGCCAACGCGCCGGCTTCCAAGCCACAGGCCGCGGCGCCCAAGGCCACTTCTCCGCCGGCGCCTGTCGCCAGCAAACCTGTGGTGGACCTTTGCGTTGAAAACGACGACGCCTCGACCAGCAGCGGTGATAGTCAGCCCCCGGCCAAGCCAGAGGCCGCGGCGCCGGCGCCGGCGCCCGTGACCTCGAGCGTCTTCGCCAAGTTCCTGCTCAAGCCCTGGCAATGGAAGTGCCCGGTCTGCTCCTGCAAGAACGACAAAAAGCAGCACAAGACCATGTGCCCTTCGTGCGAGGCACCACGGCCGGCCGACACCTTTGGCGACGACGAGGAGAAACCGGAAGCAGCGTCCGCCTCCAAGCCGGCTGCTGCGGCCGCCGCTTCGCCCTTCACCTTCAAGACCGGATCTTCTAGCTCTGCGGCGGCCTCTTCGACGCCCTTCTCCTTCAAGGCTGGCGGCGATAGCAGCAGCAGCGGCAGTGGCGGCGCGGTGGCAACAACCAGCAACCTCGCCAGCAGTGCCGCGGCCACCCCGGACGAGAAGAAGGGCAAGAAGGTGACCTTTTCGTTTCCGACACCCGCTTCTTCCTCGTCCTCCTCGTCTTCGACCGGCGACGCCAGCGCCTCGACGCCCTTTTCTTTCGCCAAGCCTGCGCAGCAGACGCCCTTCAACTTTGGCAAGGCCCAGGACGACGAGGACGACGGTGGCAAGAAGGCGGGCGCCGCGTCCCCGGTCCCATTCCAGTTCGGCGCCTCGTCGGCCGCCTCGCCTGCCGCGGCAGAGAGCAACTCGCGGCCCGCGTTTTCTTTCGGCTCGGTGACCAAGGGCCGTGATCAGGACGAGGACGAGGAGCGCGAGACCGGCACCAAGAAGAAGCGGCGGCCTGCGGGCCGCGACGACGACGACGACGGTGACGCGGGCAGCTCCGATGCGTTTTCCAAGTCGCCCTTTGCGTTCGGCGGCTCTGCCGCCGACAAGCCGGCCGGAAGTGGCTCTGGGTTCTCCTTCGGGCAGTCCAAGGCGCCAGAGGAGACCAAGGCGTCAGCCCTCCCGTCGGCGATCTCAACCTCGTCCTCCTCGGCCCCGTTCAGCTTTGGTTCTTCTTCAGTTTCGTCGTCGGAGTCGAGCGGCAGCAAACCGTTCGTCTTCGGCTCCTCGGCGGCCTCTTCCTCATCCAAGCCTGCCGAGAAGGAGCAGAAGGAGGACCAGGAGGCGTCGCAGAAGCCTGCGAGCGCCGGCTTTTCCTTCGGCGCTTCCTCGGCCAAAAAGGATGAAGCATCGGAAGAAAAGCCCGGAAACCCATTTGGGCAGAGCTCCACGTCGTTCTCCTTCGGCGACAGCAGCAAGAGCTCGGCGGCCCCTGCGCCGGCAGCCTCGGCCGGCTTTTCGTTCGGGCAAAAGCCGGAGCCGGCCGAGTCTAAGCCGGCCTCGACCTCGACGGGCTTCTCATTTGGCGGTAGCAGCACCAGCACGAGCGCTGGTGGCGACAAGCCTGCTGCTGACGCCGCTCCGGCGCCCAGCAGTGGCTTCGCGTTTGGCGCGACGTCTTCTGCGCCCGCCAGCGCGCCCTCCTCGTCCGGCTTCTCGTTTGGCGGTAGTGCCGACAAGAAGCCTGCGTCTGGTGGGGACGTGCCGGCGGCACCGGCCAACCCATTTGGCAGCTCGAGCTTCTCTTCAGGGGCGTCCAAGCCGAGCGAGAGCGGCGGTTTTGCCTTTGGCGCCAAGTCCTCAGCCACGTCCTCCACATCCTCGACGGCGGCGCCCGCATCCGGTGGGTTCGCTTTTGGCGCCTCGTCAGGCTCGGCGCCAGCGGGCGGCTCGGGGTCCGCGCCCAGCAGCTCTGGCTTCTCGTTTGGCGGTGGTAGTGGAGGTGGCGCAGGCAGCAGCTCGAGCGAGGCGGCCAAGCCGGCGTCGTCCGGCTTCTCCTTTGGCGCTAGCTCTGGCGCGCCGGCACCGGCACCGGCGGCGAGCGGCAGCGGTGGCTCTGGCGGCGGTGGCTTCCAGTTCGGCGGCGGTAGCGGCACGGGCGCGGCCAGTAGCGGCGGCAGCGGCGGCTTCAGCTTTGGTGGCGGCTCGTCGGCGGCGGCCGGGGGGGCGCCCAATTTCGGGGCCGCGCCTAGCGGGACCTCGCCGTCCTCTTCAAGCTCGCCCTCGCCGGGGCCTTCGATGTTCGGCGGGAGCAGCGGCACGGGCGCCGCGGCGCCCGCGGCTGGTAACCCGTTTGGTGCGTCTACCTCTGCGGGTGGCATGAACTTTGGCGGTGCCAGCTCGGGGAGCAACACCGGCAGCGGTGGTGGCATGAACTTTGGTGGCGCGAGCTCCGGCGGCGGTGGCGGCATGAACTTTGGCAGCTCCTCGTCTTCGGCAGGTGGTGCCTTCTCTTTTGGTCCCGGTTCCGCAGGGGGCGCCGGGTCTTCGGGCTTTGGCGCCAGCGCGCCAGGCTCTTTTGGCGGCTCGAGCGGGGGCTTTGGCCAGTCGGCGGCTCCCGCGGCGGCGAACCCCTTTGGTGGCGGCGGTGCGAGTGGCGGCTTTGGCGGCAATGCACCGGCGCCCTCGTTTGGCGCCGCACCCGGTGGCTTTGGCGGCGCAGCCCCTGCTGCGCCTTCCTTTGGCGCCGCGCCGGCTGGCGGCTTTGGGGCTCCCCCTGCCGGCGCCAACAACAACCCGTTCGGCGGCGCGCCGGCTGGCGGCGCCGGAGGTGCCTTCAACACGGGCCGCAAGATTGTCGCGCCCACCCGCCGGCGCCGCAAGCGCTAACTTGCGTGAAAACATGATGAAAGAAGACAACACAAACCAGAAGAAAGAGCGCGAGAGAGAAAAGAACCCCATGATGAATGTATGCATGCATGCCATGACCTTGGGTGACCGCAGTGCTTGGTCTTATCTTGCTTCTTTGCTACGTACGTACAGGTGCGCACCGCGCTGCGCGAGAGTCATGCTCGAATCGATCCATGGCCACGCGTCGTTGACGGCGCGAATCGATCCATGGTCACGCGTCGTTGACGGCGCGAATCGATCCGTGGTCACGCGTCGTTGACGGCGCGAATCAAACCATGGTCACGCGTCGTTGACGGCGCGAATCGATCCGTGGTCACGCGTCGTTGACGGCGCGAATCAAACCATGGTCACGCGTCGTTGACGGCGAAAAAGTGCCCGAGCGACTCGGCCATGCGGAAGCGGCTCTGCTCCTCGGCGAGCGCGGAGCTGGGCTGCGAAAAATAGGCGACCGCCATGGCCTCCTCCTGCGCGCTATGGTTGTGCTGGCGGCGAGATTGCGCGCGCGAGGCGGCAGAGCCAGCGTCGGCCGCCGCACCCTGCGCCGGCACGGCGGGTGGATCCGAGGCGTCTTGGCCACCGCGTGCCGCGGTCTGTGCACGAATGCGCTGCGAAGCCTCCTGGTCCGCAGCACGCTCCTCAGCCTCCTGGCGCCGCACCTGCTGCACGATCTCGTGCTTGCGCTGGTGCATGCGGTACAGCTCGCGCTCCAGGCGGCGCAACTTCTCGTTCAGTAGATTCTCCTGCGAGTCGCGGTCGCGCAGCTGCGATTCGAGCGAACTGATGCGCTCCGTGAGCTCCGCGCGCTCACGCTCGTGCGCCTCGCCGCGCTCCTGCAGCTGGCGCTCCAGGTCCAGCTTGCAGCTTGCTTCGCTCTCGAGCCGCTTTTCCAGGTCATCGCTGATGTACTCGAGCGCAGACAGCCGTCGCTTGGACTCCTCCTGGAGTCTGCGGAACTCGTCCAGCTGCATTTCGAGCCGCCGTACATAGTCATCCCTGCCGTCCAGGTTCCCGTTGGCCTCCTCCAGCCGCTCAAAAAACGGGCGCTCCGCGCCGTCGTCCTCGCCACGCCGGCCTCCACGCCGACGCCGGCGCCGCTGCTCCTGCCGCCCGCGAAGAGCACTCTCCTCGTCGACCTCCGCGCCCATGTGGTGATCGTAACCGTGGTGTGCGAGCCGCTCGCCCTGTTCGCCGCCTTGGCCCTCCCCGTGCCCATACTCGGCGTCCGCTCTCCCCACGTACCGCTCTCGCTGGTGCTCTTGCAGATCGCGCTGGTATTGGTCCTGCTCCTGTTCTTGTCCCTGCTGCTGCTGCAGCTGCTGCTGCTGCTGCTGCTGCTGCCGCTGCTGCTGCTGCACTTGCTGTTGCTGTTGCAGCATCTGCTGCTGTTGCATTTGCTGCTGTTGCATTTGCTGCTGTTGCTGCTGCACCAGCTGCTGCTGCCGCTGCTGCCGCTGCTGCTGGAGGAGGAGCTGTTGCTGCTGCTGCTCGTGCTGCTGTTGCTGCTGTTGCTGCTGTTGCTGTTGCTGTCGCTGCTGCTGCAGAAGCAATTGCTGCTGCTGGTGCTGCTGGTGCTCCTGTTGCTGCTGTTGCTGCTGCTGGCGGAGTAGCGCGTCGTCCTGCTGCGCGCGCGCGCCCTGCACGCGCCCATTGCGCGGTGCGTGGCCCGTGGTCGCATCGTGGTGCTCAGCTCCAACGTGCTGGTGCTCGTGCTGGCGCTGCATGCTCTCCTGCATGGCCTTGGCCTGGCCGAGCAGGGCGCTGCGCTCCATGCTCGGGCGCTGCCGCCGCGGGCAGCCCGCGCCGCGCGCCCGGACCCGTCACCGTCGCGTCGGCCTCGCTCGCTCGCTCGCTCGCTCGCCGCCAGGCTGCTGCCGTGCAGCAGACTCGGCTTCACAGCCAGACTTCGTTCGCCCCGGCCGGCGGCGGATCGCGGCGCCGGAGATCGAGCGAGCGAGGCGCGCGCCCTGGCAGCAGGCCCCGGGCCCGAGAGGCGGCCCGCGCGCGCGCCGCCGCCGCCGCCCGCCGCGCGCGAGGGCTCGCTCGCTCGCTCGCTCGCTCGCTCGCCCTGTCTGCAGCGCAGCGCGACGACGCGAGGCGAGGCGAGGCTTCGCGCAGGCAGCGGCAGCGACTTTGGCCCGCCGCGACCCCCCTCGCGCGGACGCAGGCAAAGCGCGGGGTTTTCCAGGCGAGGCCGGGAACGCGGGGCGCTCCGGGAGTCGCGCTCCGTGCGCCAGTGGTGGGCGAGCGAGCGCGGCGGGCTGCTGGCGCAGAGCAGGCGCGCGGACGCGCGCTTCTGCAGAAGCGAGTCTGGTCCGGCCGGCGGGACGGAGGGGACGGGCGCCATGTGGGTGAAGGCAGGCGACCTGGCCAAGTGGGTGCTGCGCAAGGACAGCATGCGCACGACGGTACGTTGGCGGCGAGCGGGGCACCGAGGGAGGGAGGGAGGGAGGGAGAGAGCGGAGGAAGCCAAGCTGACGCGTGAGAGACCTCGCGAGCAGCTGCTGGGGCTGGACCACGGGACGTGGACGTGCGGCGTGGCGCTCTCGAGCCCGGACTGGTCCACGGCCTTTGCGCACGAGGACCTGCACGTGCGCAAGCTGGAGCCGAAGAAGGTGCGCGAGTACTTTCTGCATACCATGGACGTCTACGGTGTGGGTGCCATGATTGTGGGCCTCCCGCTGCTGCCGGAGGATGGAAGCGTCGGCGCCCAGGCCGTTCAGGTGCTGCGATTCGTCAAGGAGCTAGACCTCCCGGAGGTTCCCAAGGTGCTCGTGGACGAGCGGTACACGACAGCAATGGCAGAGTTGGACGATTACATGAGAGACGACGACTCCTTGGTCAGGTTCCCGAAGCGCAAGGCGCGACGACTCAAGATGGACAAGGAGTCGGCGCGCGTGGTGCTGAGTCAGTTTCTGCGCGAGCAGGGGCCCTTGCGCTTCAGCGACTTTCGCCGGTACTCGTCGTAGTTGGCTCGAGCCTCGGCGAGCATCACGCGCGCGTGGGCTGCACAAGCGGCTCCAGGTCGCGCAGAAGGCCCGCCGCGGCGGCGTCCTTTGACGCACGCAGCTTGGCCCGAATCACTCCGAAGCTCGCCGTGCGCGAGAGGTGCGCAGGGCGTAGCGAGTCCATGTGCACCGCCTCGAACTCGAGCGCGCGGACCCAGCCTCGCGCTGCGACGCCAAAATCCGCGGCGTTCGCCACGGCCTCGAGCGCCACGTCGGAGGAGGGCGGCACAAAGCAAAAGACCGGCTCCAGGTCCGCGGCAGTCTCGCTGATCTCGATCCCCCCGGCGCCGTCCGCGTCGGCGCGTCCCAGCGCGCCCAAAGCGCTCGCCGCGAGCTCCGCGCTGGCCGTGAAGCCGGAGGAGGTGGCGCCGCACGCTGTGAGCACGAGCGCGACATGGCGCGCCTGCTGCGTGCCCAGCGCGACGGGCTCTCCTTCGGCCGTCCGCGCGAGGCGCGAGGCGATGAGCTCAGGTACGAGGCGGGTCGTGGCGATGCGCAGCGCGTCGCCGGACGCTGCCCAGGCGCGCAGAGCGGAGCCCAGCGCGGAGGCGAGGTCGTCGTCGCCGAGATCGTCGCCGAGGCAGAGCCCGGCCGCGAAGTCCGCAAGGTCGTGTGCAGCGTCGGCGGCCTGGTCGGCGGCGGCCTCGTCGCGCAGGCCGCCTGCCACCTCCGCGGGCAGCGCCGTGAGATGCACGAGGGGTGCTCGCGCGAGGCGTGCGGGAGCCGCGGAGCCGGCGGCGGCGTCCGCGCGCTTGCGCAGGGCGAGGCAGGCGGCCGACATGGCGCGCAGAAGCGCCGCCGGAAGCGCCGCCACAGGGAGTGCTGCCACGAGGTCAACGAGCTGCAGGCGCACGGCGTCCGACATGACGTCAACGAAGGGCTCCGTGCAGAGATCGCCACGGCGCGCCTGGAAGAACGGCGCGAGCCAGCGCGAGACCTTGTCCCAGGCCACCTGGGCGGCGCCGCGCACCGCGAGCGCGCGCAGCGTAGTGAAGCAAAGTGAAAGAATTTGCATGCGGTCCTCGTCCTTGGCCTCGTCCGCCGCGACGCCCATCTCCCATGCAATCTTGGGCAGCGCGGCGACCCAATCCGCCTCCACGCTGTCCGGCTCGGCCGCGGCCATCTCGGCGAGCGCCTCGAGCACGTGGACCACGGCGGCGTCGCCCACGAGGTCTTGGAGCGCCCGGGCGAAGAGAGCGCGGCGCGCGTCCAGCAGAGCGCCTGCCACGCGCGACGCAGGCGCAGCGCGCGCCAGGCCGTCGCGGATAACCCCCACCAGCGCCTGCAGGCGCTGCGCCTCCAGCGCGCTGCGCTGGTCTGCGCTCTTGCGCAGCCAGGCAGCCACGGCCACCACCGCGTCCGAGTCATCGTCCCAGGCGCCACTGGTCGCGTTGCCGCTGCTGCTGCCCGCCAGCAGCGACTGCGCGAGCAGAGTGTTGATACGGAAGATGCCGGAGGCCAGCTCCGGGTGGCCGGCGCCCTTGACCGGGAAGCTGTCCGAGACCGCGAGTAGCAGGTCGCTGACGGTATCCCGCTGCGCGGCGCCGCTCCGCGCCTCGCGCAGCACGCAGAGCCGCACAACGTCGGCGGCCGCGAGCATGTCCGCCACAACGGCGCGCGTCTGCGACACAACAGCGCGCCCGCGGCCTCGGCACGCGCCGTAGAGCGTACCGACCTGCGCCCACAGCGTCGCGGCCACCTTGGCGAGGTCCCCGGCGTCCTCGTCGTCCTCGCCGTCCGCAGTCGCGCCAGTCTCGCCGGCGCGGCCCGCGACCGTCGCAGCCGTCGCCGCGGCCTGCGAGCCGGCCACGAGAGCGCGCCACGGGGAGGCCGCCGCGTGAACTGCCTCCGAGGCCCGGGCCTCCGGCTCGGCCAGCAGCAAGACCTGCACGAGGCCGCGCGCGACCTCGGCCCAGAGCTCCAGGCCTTGGGACGCCCCGTCCGCGAGCACATCCGCCGCGGTCCCCCCGCCGGCGTCCGCGCGGTCCTCGTCGCCGTCGAGGCCAGCGTCCGAGGCCGCCTCGCTCGTCGCAGCGGCCACGGCGAGCGCCTTGTTACGGCGCGCGCGCTGCTGCGCCTGCGCCTTGGCGCGAGCCTTGGCGTCCTTGAAGTCGCGCAGAACGCCCGTGCCGCGGCCCGGCGCGCTCACCGTCACGGACGCTGCGGCCGCGAGGGTCTTGGCGGCCGCGCGCGCCTCCTGCTGCTTTTGCGCACCGGCCGACCCGCCTTCTCGCACGGGTGTGGCCGCCACGGGCGCCGTCGCCGAGGACGCCACGCGCGCCAGCGTCGTGCGCAGCAGCGCCGTCAGGAGCGAGACCACGCGACCGAGCCGCGCGCGGACCTGGTCTGGGAAGCGCCGCGCAATAAGCAGCAGCAGCCGCATCGCGTCCATGCGGCAGCCAAGACGCAGGCTGTTGAGCCCCGCGAAGACGTGGAAGAAGAGCAGGCGCAGGAACGGCATGCTCCAGTGCACGCGCCCGGGCGTCGACGTCGCGAAGAGAGCCAGCAGTACGTGCTGCACCGCCACGCGTACCGCCTTCTCGTCGTCGTTGGCCAGCTCCACCACGCACGTCATCATGGCCGGCAGCTGCGTGCGCAGCTGCGCCGACTGCCGGTGCGTCTCCACGACCTCCAGTAGCCCGTCCAGCGCCTCGCGCCGCACGCGCGCGTTGTGGTGCCGAGCCTTGGATAGCAGCTCCGGGACCGTCAGGTTCTTGGACGAGAGCAGCGCCTCGTCCTTGCTCGCTACCAGACTCTGCTCCCGCACGTTCACTGTCTTGGTCTTGAACGAGGTGTCCTGCGCGTTCAGCTTCTGAGGCGCGCGCCGCCCCACCTTGCGCCGCACATGCTTGAAGTCCGCCTCCGCCTGTTTTGTTCGTCGCGTCGCGTCGCGTCGCGTCAGTCAGCAGTCCGTCAACCCCGCCGTGCACGCCTCGGCAGCCCGAGGCAGCCAGCCGGGTAGGCCTTGCTTGCTGTGCTGCGTGGTCGCGGTCTTGGCGGCCACCTCGCCCAACACTGCCGCCAGCCACGGCGCGCCGATGGTGCTTGACCTGACCTACCTTGCGCTTCTTCGGCTTCGCCTGGACCATCTCGCCGCCGCCGCCGCCGCCGCCGCCGCCCCGCACGCCCGGCGGAGCCCTCGGCTGCCGCGCGGGCAAGCGACTCGCGCGTCCCTGCGCGCGCCACCGCGCTCTGCTCCACTCGCCCCCGCGGCGCCGCCGCGCCGGGTTGGTGGTGACCGCCAAGGCCGGGACGGAACTCATGGGTCCTCTTTCCTTTCCAGGTTGAAGCGAACTCACTGTCAGGCCACTGGCGAGACGCCAGCCGGTGCAGCCGGCAAGCGAGCCTGCTCCAGACAAAGCTAGCTGCCTGTTGTAAGAGAGTGCAGAACGCTGTGTGCTGTGCTCTGGCGTTGTTGCGAGTCGAAAGTGAGAGCGAGGAAGACGGCGAGTGGGGGGGTGGCCTCAGCGTCTACAGACAGCTCCGCCTTTCAAGTTCAAAAGCCTCAATGCGAATGCTGCAGGCTCCGTCCGCCTTGCTCGTTATTAGCCAGATACTGACTTGAGACTTGTGTTTCTGCTATGCTCGGCAAGTTGCGGCTAACGGCAGGCAAGCTCCTTACCCCGAGAAAAACGCAAAAAGTCTCTGCCCGACCGATGAATGCGTCGCGTCAATCAATCGAAAAAACAACTATTCTCGAGCCTGAAAGTTGACCATCGCACTCGGATGCTCCCTGACACAGTCACCACCGTTATAGTCGTGGTGGCGGTTGAGGCCAGGTTGGCATCCTTATGAGCGGGCGGGCGCCTTGCCCAGGCCAACTCGTCGAGGCGAAGTCGAGCGGCTGGCGCATCTGTTTCGCAATTTAAAGTGACCAAGTGTTGTTGTGTACGGCGACATGGCGCACGCTACGTCCCGGGCGAGGCTTGCATCCCTATCGTCTGCCCGTTTGCGGCCGAACCCGTGCCGCTCTTTGTCGTTGGGAGATTCAAGTTGAAGACGTTGACCTTCCTGCCTACAAAAATCTTGGATGACAGAGCCCTCCCACTTCGCGAGGGACGCGGGCTGTAAAAGGTGTCGTCCCGATTGCTGTGGCTCGAGGCGGGGTGGCGCCTGCGAGATGGCGGTGAGGTACTCTGGTGAGGCACTGGAGTTGATCTGTAGTCGAATCCGCCTCATTGTGCGGTTGTACTTACGGCGCTTCTTTTTCCGGCCCCACGGCGCCAGCAACGGCGAAGGAAATCCCGAACGAAGCCTCGGCTGTGTCTGCAGCGGGCAAGCTGTGCGAGCTGTGTGCTACCACCAGGTGACCTGCGCGTCGTAGCAGCGAGCCTGTGACAGGCAGCGCGGAGGTTTGTTTGTCTTGATGTTGGTGAAGTAAGAACAAGACGATCAAGAAGCTCGGCTTGGACAACATGCCAAGGCCGGCGTAATTGCATTGCAGTAGCTGAAAGTCGGCGGTCAATGTGGAGCTTGCTTTGGTCAGCTTGCAGTTAGTTTTTCGATCGCGCTCCGCCCGTGTGAATCGGCTTTGACGCACTGGTAGTGCCCCGGTCCGGTGCTCGCTGCCCGCGAGCGCTGAGAGCGACTGTGAAACTCTGCTCAACCTCGTTTACACATGATTTTGTAAGAATGTCAGACTAGATGCTCGGCGGGCTCGGGCTCGCCCGAGGCGGCCCTACCCCGCTCCACCTTGACAGCCTGGGCATACTTACTTACTTACACCTGCCCGGCAAGTACTGAGAGAGATGGTGCAGCTATTCTTCAAAGGGCCTGCCAACTGGCCTAGCCTGCGGCGCTCAGCGGGTCAAGGAGTCGGAGTCGGCATCCAGTGACGACGTCGCCTGCCCGGCAGTGGTCGGCCAGATCATCTGTGCGGTCAGGCGGTCATAGGGCCGGTCGCGCTTGTCCCTTGCCCTCCAGTCTGGGTCAGATCGCGGTGCTGTAGTAGCTGGTAAGCACCTTGCCGGTGTTATCGCGCATAATGCCGTCCTTGCCGCCGTACTTGACCTTGAGTGTCGTAACCTTTTGTTTATCTAAGGAGTAAAGTAATTTTTGTTCACAAAATTTATATATATTTTAAATTGAGAAAAATTTATGCAATTTTAATTCAAAAGCTACCGAACATTTTTCTGATTTTCGAAATTATTTTAATTAATTTTGTTTTTACCAATTTTCTATTGAACTGCACGAATGGATTAAAAATTGTGGTCTGAATTTGGAAAGTATATTATACATTATAAAATTTCCAGCCTTCAAGGTCTTGACAAGTACGGCGACAAGGACGGCATCGTGCACGACACCACCAGCGAGGTGCTCACCAGCTACAACAGTACCAAGACCTGGC
This sequence comes from Thraustochytrium sp. TN22, assembly GCA_013306675.1. Lineage (NCBI taxonomy): Eukaryota > Bigyra > Thraustochytrida > Thraustochytriidae > Thraustochytrium > Thraustochytrium sp. TN22. The sequence continues at coordinate 86,273 of JABLUY010000046.1, read as the reverse complement.
CGAGGCCGCAGGGCAAGGGGCAGATGGAACCGGCCCTATGACCGCCTGACAGTACACCTGGCCGACTACGGCCGGGCAGGCGACGACGTCGTCGGCTGCCGAGTCCGAGTCCTTGACTAGCGCCGCAGGCTAGCGCTAGGCCAGCTGGCAGACCATGAATAGCTCAACCATCCTTCCTCTCTCGTGCTACTACTTGCCGAGCAGGTGGCGGGGGGTGTGAGCGCCGTGGGCGAACCCGAGCCCGCCGAGCATCCAGTCTGACACAACACTGAAAGTCGAGTATGACGGATTGAACGGCGTCGCGCACGAAAGCATAGGCGTGATATACTCACCGAATACAACTTATCGCGACCTGACCCAAGCTGCAGGACTTTTTTGACAGACATGGCGGGTTCCTATGACCGCCTGATCAGAGTCGTGACCAACCCCGGCCGCGACGGCAACGACCTCAGTGGCTGCCAAGTTCGACTCCTTGGCAAGGCTGGCGCAGCGAGCTAGGACCGCCACCAGACCACTCGCTCGGTCATCATTTATCTCTCGTGACAAGTTTGCCAAGCCCGAGCAAGAGGTGCGGAGTGGGGCCGACATGGGCGAACCCGAGCCCGCCGAGCATACAGTCTGTCATGACAGGTCCTGCGACCCTACAAGCTCGCCACAGCCGCCCCAGCGCGCGAGCAAGGCATGTTTTTCTGAAAGGCGAGCCGCGCGCAGCGGCATCAGGTTACTCGGATCCTCCTCCCTCCCTCCATTTGTCTTCACTTCATTTCCGAGCCCGAGCTGCCCCGACCATTCATTCATCTAATTCAGTCAGCCATGTCAATTCATGGTCTGTGTGCGGCCAGGATCCCTCGACGCGGCGCTGTGTCTGCGTGCGTGGACGCGTCTATGCGCAGCGACGCAACCGGACGCCCGCTTCCGGTTCGAGCCACTGCAGAGAGGAGGTCACGGTCGAAAACGGCAGGTCTGCATCAAAGGAGGACGCTGCCTCGGTCGTCTCCATTACGAGTTCATTGCTGACGAGCCGAAAAGGTGGCTCAACGTGCCCTAATGTTGGTCTTGACTGTGCCCTGCACAAAATGCATCGTTGTCGCGCCCTCCGGGGGGCGGGCGAGGACGGGAATTCAGATCCCACTCAGCAGCCAGAGAAAAAAGCGACAGTAGGCAAGTTGCAGCAAAAAAAAATACTCCAGGCGGCATGCTCGCGCCGTTGCTTGGCGTCTACTAGGACGTCGAGGCATTCTCGTTGTCCGCAGGCTCAAAGGTGGACAGGAGGAGGTCGTGGGTGGCCCGGGCGAGCGCAGGAGCATCTTGCTGCACGTCGTCACGCAGGAGGGTGGTGGCGATGTCGGTGCAGAGGCACTCGAGCGCCGCCTCATAGGCTTTGTCGTCAAAGTAGAGCTGGTCGTTACTCTGCACGGCAGGAAGGCGTGGCGCAAGGCGGGGCTGAGCGAGCGCGGCGAGCGCCCGAAGAAGCGCGATGCGGCCCCATCCGCGGCGCGAACCTTTTGCGTCCCAGGGCATGTCTGCCAGGAGGTCATGGGCGCGGCGAACGAGACGCAGCGGGTCACTGCGGGGCCCGGGTACCGGGACGATCGAGGCCGCAAAGGTACAGAGGCACTCGAGACGGCGCGCCTCGGGTTCCACGTCGGGCAGGGCTGTGAGGGCCTGCTCCAAGAGCGCATCAGTCTGCGGGAGAAAGCCGGCAGCGAGCGCAGCCTGCGCGCAGTCTACAGAGAGCGCAAAGCGCGAGCCGGCGTCCGCGAGCGAGGGCAGGCTGACGTGACAAAACGCGAGCATGGCCTTTTGCAGACTGGCAGTACCGCCGCCGCTGCTGCGGCCGCCGCCGCCGCCGCCGCGCGCGACCACGGGTCCTGCGCGACGGTCCTGTGCCTGGGCGCGCAAGACGAGCTGCGCGACGCCAATGATGACGCGCTCCTGCACGAGCGGTAGTGCGGGGAAGGATGCGCGGCACTCACCGAGCACGCGGAACTGCTGGTCGAGGTCGGCGCCGAAGTCGATGCGCTCCAGCACGCGGCAGACGAGCGCATCGATGCCCGCCCGGTCGTCGATGCCCGTGAGCGAGTCGACCGCGTCGTGCAAGTCGCGCGCCACCGTGATGGCTGCGTGCACCTCGACTGGGTCGGCGCGCGCGGAGAAGGACGCGAGAAGGGCCTTACCGACGGTCAGCTTGCCAGGGCCTTGCAGCATGCCAAAGAGCGCCACGAGGTGCGCGTCGGTGAGGCCGGCGCCTGCGCCGCAGAGCGCCAGGCACATGCGCTCGACTTGGGGCTCGAGCGCGTCAAGCCCGGCTCGCGCCTCGTACGTCTGCGCGAGGCGGGCCTCGACGCCACCCAGGATGGCGGCTCGCCTCGCAAAGGGTGCGACACCGGAGGCTGCTGCCGCCGCCGCGACGTCTTGGTCCGCGAGGAGCTGGACGAGCGCGGCGGCCGCGTCCGCAAACGCGGCCTCACCTTCGAGGCCTGCGACGGCGGTCCAGAGCGCGTCCAGGAGACCGGGCGCGCAGACTGCGACGCTGCTAACACGCATGTCGCCGCCGCGCGCCGCGCGCAGCCCCTCAACGATGCGCACGAGAGCGTAACCGCGCACCGAGGCGTGCCAGGAGGTGGCTTCGACCCGCGCGAGGAGCGACTCCGCGTCCAGCGCGTAGAGGTGCGGCTCGAAGCCGCCAAACAGCACGCTAAGGCCGAGGCCCCAAGATGCGCACTGGCGGAGCGTTTGTGCGAAGTGCTCCTGGGTGGCGCCGATGCCGATGCAGCGCATAATCCACTGAGCGGCGGGCACCATTGCGACCTCGAAGGCCTCGGCGGTGACGCCGAGAAAGGTCCAGAGCTCAGCGCCGCGACGCGCCTGAAAGTCCTCGGCACACCGGCGGAAGTCGACCAGGGTGCCGAGAAGAACCTGGCGCCAGCGCGAGCGTGCGTGTCCGCGCGCGCGCGCATCGCTGGAGGCTGCCAGGAGCCTGCCGCCGACGCGGGCCAAGTAGGCACGGCAGAAGAGGCCGGCGACCGGGTCGCCGACGCCACGTATGCTGAGCGCGATGCGCTCCGTCTCGGCGACAGCCTCGTCGGCGGAGGCGAGCTGCGCGTAGCACGGCACGAGAGCCATCTGCATATAGAGCCGCGGCAGGAGCTCGCGCACGCTCTCGACCTTTTCGAGCCAGCGCGCGCACAGGTCGGCGCGGTCCTCGGCCGCCTCCACGAGTGCGCGTACCTGAGCTCCGAGGCCGTCGATGAGGTCCACGACGTGCGCCCACAGGAATGCATGCTGCGTCGGGGCCGCTGGCTCCGTGAGCAGGCGCACGGCTTGGATGGCCACGCGGAGCGCGCGCGTACGCTCCCCTCGCGCCCAGCGCCGCTGCATAACCGAGCGCAGCCAGGCCACGCGGTCCACGCACTCCTTGGGCGTCAGGCTCACGAGGTGCGGTGGGGCGGCCGCGGCCGCGGCTGCGGCGCGGATGCTGGCGCTGGAGGGCGACCGCGGGGACCTCGGAGAGGAGGCCGTCGCGGCCCCGGCGCCTTCCTGCGAGAGGACGCTACGGCTGCGCGTTCGCGCCTGGAGGTGGCCCAGGCGTAGGCGCGCCCGAGACGCGGACGGCGACCCGGTGGCACCGCCGCTAAGGTCTTCCTGCTCCAGCGGCGACATGAGCGAGGTCGGCGGCCCGGTTATCCCAGCTACTGTCGCGTCCTGCCTTACACGCACCTTGCCATCGGCGGCCAGCGCAGCGGACCTGCACGAGCGCACGAGGCGCTGCCAGGCGGCCTCCTCGGCTCGCCGGAGGGCCTCATCGGCCGCAACGCTCTCGTCCGCTTCTTCGCCGCGGGGCGACTCCGGTGACGGCGTGTAGAGCGGAGACGCTGGTCCGGATGCCCTCGCCCTCGCCCTCGCCGATGCCGCCGTTGCCGCCGTTGCCGCCGACGACAGCGGGTCGTCGCCCGCGGCCACGGCCACGGTCTCGCTGCTGGCGCCCCTGCGCGGCGGCCCCTTGAGCCTACGCTGCCACGGCGCAAGCGGGTGTTCCTGCACCCGCTCGCGCTCCGCCTCGCGCCCCGCCGCGCCTGGCCTCGCGCGCCGCCTCGGCCGCAGCGCGCCGGCCCTCGCCAGCGCCGCCAGCGTCGTCGCGCCGTCCTCCTCCTCGCGCGCCATGCCTGCCTGCCTGCCTGCCTGCCTGCCTGCCTGCCTGCTCTAGAGCTGGCTGGCAGCCTCTCCGTCCCGCTGGCCTGCCGCCTGCCGCCGCCTCGCCTCGCCTCGCCTCGCCTCGCCTCCGCGCGCGCCGCCGCGCGCGTCTGCCCTGCCTCCTCGCGCTCGCGCGCGCGCTCAAGCTGTCCTCACCTCAAGCAGCAGCGCCGATTTTCAAACGTGCCAGCCTGAGCCGCCCTGATCTGATCCATCGGAGCGAGAGGCGCCTCGGGCGGACCTCGGGCGCCTGCTGGCGCCGTGGCAGCCCCGCATCGTGTCGTTCACGCTTTCCTGCGCCTCGCGCCTGCCTGCGCCTCCGCGCCGCGGCCCGCGCCCCGCCGCGCCTCGCGCCTGAGCCTGAGCCTGAGCCCGTGCGAGAGCGCCGCGCCGTGCCTGCATTGGCAGAACCGCATCCCGTCCCAGGCGCGGCCAGGCGCGGCAGCCACGGTGGAGGAGCGCGCGCGCGCGGCAGCACGTTCCGCGCGGCGCGCGGCGGCGGCGGCGCGGCGGCAGACGGCAGACGGCAGCGCGCGGCGGGCGCGGCTGGGCGGCGAGCGGCGCGCGCAGATCGAGCAGCGCACCCGAGGCTCGCGTCCGAGATCGTCGCGAGCGCGAGGCGCCGGTGCCAAGGCCGCCGCCGGGTGAGGCGCAGCGCGGCAGAGCGCGGCAGAGCGCAGCGCGGCAGAGCAGCAGCCGGCGGAGCGGCAGGCGCGAGGGCGCGGCGGCGGCAGCATGAGCGGGGTGGCGTGGAAGGAGGTGGAGCCCTTCGTGGGGCTGATGCTGGCGACAGGCTTCTGCCTGGCGTTCGAGCAGCTGGCGGTCGTGCGCAAGGGCGGCAGCGGCGCGCGGGGCGGCGCGGAGCGCAAGGGGTGGCCGGCTGAGGCGATGCAGCGCAAGCTGCAGGTGGTGGGCGCGACGTGGGCCGGGCTGGTGCTCGGATTCGCGGTGCTGGGCGGCCTGCTGGTACTGATGAAGTTCCCGCGCATGCTGCAGACCACGCACCCGCTCGTGGCGCAGCAAAAGGCGCTGGCGCGCGAGAAGTGCCAGGCGTACATGGAGGACATGGACGTGGTGAACGCGGAGGCGTGGATCCGCAACCACACCCTGAGCCGCGGGCTGGCGCGCGAGTTCGCGTCCAAGCAGCGGCAGACGCTGGACCGCGCGCTGCGGCCCGTCGTGAACCAGCTCTTCTTTCGCATGGGCGCCATGAGCGCCGTCATCCCCATCTTCCTCGTGCTGGCGGCGCAGGCCGCGCTCAACCTGGCCGACCGGCCCGTGCCGTCGTTCTTCCCGTCCGCCGCCGACACCACCTTTGTGCTGCTGCCCATCGTCGAGGCGGCCTGCGCCTACACGTGGGCGGTCTCCATCTGCTTCCACTTTTGGCTCCGCGAGCGCCAGGTCACCAACTGCATGCTGCTTTCCGGCCACTGGTACACGGCGCTGCACACCTTCGTGGCGGCCGTGGCCACGGCGCTCTGGCTGCGCGGCGAGACCTCGGGCGTCGACCACTCCGAGACGCCCGGCAAGCGCGCCTGGACCAGCCCCAGCTCCGCCTTCCCGCTCTACTACATCGCCTGGGTCGTCGCCTACATCGCGCTCACCTCGCGCACGCTGTCCACGTCGCAGCAGTTCCACCACGACTGGCAGGAGTCCGTCGAGGGCATCAAGTGCATGCTCATGACGCTGCCCATCGCCGCCGGTGCCGGCGCCTTTGTGCTCTACGTGACTACCTCGCGCGCTACGCTCGCCACGGACGCAGACCAGGCCAGCACCACCAGCTCTGCCGGTGCCGCGTCCGTGCCGCAGCCCGAGGTGAGCGCCGCCGACCAGACAGCCGAGGTCTTGGAGACCTTCGAGGCGCAGAGCGAGTCCGAGATGACCGTCCAGGCTGGCGACCTGGTCCACACGCTCAACGCGCCCGAAGCAGGCTGGGTCTTGGTCGAGCGCCCGGATGCCACTGCGGGCTACGTGCCGCAGTCCTTTCTTGCCGTGTCCAAGCGCCCCTTCCAAAAGCAACCCGCCCCGCCCGCGCCGGCGGCTCCGCCTGCGCCTGCGTCTGTCTCCAGCTCTGCGCCCTCCGAGGTGTCTACCAAACCGTCTTCGTCTTCGTCTTCGATCGCGTCCTCAGCCTCGACCTCGGCCACGGCCTCGGCCGCCAAGCCGGCCCTCCCGACGCGCGAAGTGCCTTTCCTGGCCGAGATCCGCAAGGGCAACGCGCACCTTCGCAGGGTGGGAAGCAACGCAAGCAACACGAGCGCCGCGACGGCTCAGTCCGCGGAGGAGGCTGGCGGGGGTGGTCTCTTTGGTGCTATCTCGCAGCGCCTCGCTGAGCGTCGCAACCTCATCGACCCGCCAGAAGACGATCCAAGCAACAACAAGACCACGGACGAGTGGGACACGCAGTAGTCTTTTCAGTATTGCGCTGTCACCGAGAGTGCAGAGAGGCAGCGGCGAATGGTAACCTTGTACTGGGTACCATGGGACCACCTGTCACCACCTTCTCGCAGAGAGCGCCTTGCTGAGCGCCGCAACATATATCATCGACCCGCCCGAAAGACGAGCAACAACAAAAGTCACGGTCGAATGGGACGGGATGCACCCCATGATTGTTTTCTCAGCAAGCATTCTACCAAATCTTTAGAATTCATTCACAAGAAGGCCGCCGGAGGTGCGAGGATAGTGTCGATATTCGGGAGCGCGACAGCTTGGTCAATGGGCGCCAGGAGGAGCGCCTGCAAGCTGGCGAGCCGGTCCTCGTCGTCAACGTCAATCGCCTGCACGACGCGCGCCACGGCCGGGTCGTCGAAGATCTCCTCGGGGGCAACTTCGAGAGAGGCAAAGTGCTCCGCGCGCAGCATGGCTTCCGTCTCTGGCAGCAGCTCAATAAGATGGCCGCAGCCCTGCACCGGGACCACCTCGGTGCCCTCGTGAGCGAGGACGCGCAGCGAGAACGCAAAGGGACGTGGCGCCGAGCCCGGGTGCACGGCGACGGTCACCACGACGGAGGCCTTAGGCGGGAGCTGCAGACCCTCCCGAGGGAGACGTAGCTTGACGCGCGCCGCCGCTGCCGAGGCAGCCTCGTCCCGCTCGCAGCGCAGGTCGAGGTCGACCGGGACCGTGCCAGCGTTGGTGATGCGCAGGTCTCGCTCCGTGAATCCGCCGCAGGGCGTCTCGCCAAAGTCCAGCACCGCGGGGTGTAGAGCGAGGCTGTACACACCGCCGAGCCCCGAGGCGCTGACAATCTTGTACCGGCCGCGCGACTCGACAATAAAGTCGCCTACGAAGCGCCCAACGTCGAGAGGCTTGAAGCGGACCGCAACGGTCTGCGTGTCATTAGTGCCGAGGGCGCCCGCAGCGGGCTCGACCTCGTAGGCCGGCGCCACAGCCGGCACGGACCAGGAGAGCGGGATCTTGCCCGTGTTGCGCAGGACGAAGAAGCGCTCGTAGGCGACGCCCGGCGCGCAGACGCCAAAGTCGAGGCGATCGCCCTCCTCGACGCGGAACTTTGGGTACACGCCAAGCCCATTGACCTGGATGTCAATGGGTCCATCGTTCGACTGCATCTTGATGCCGGCGCGCAGCTCGTAACTGCCGCTGGGCTTCCAGCTGACTGTGAAGCTGCCCTCCCCGTAGCCGGGCACCTCGAGGCTGCGCGGCGCGACCTTGAGCGGGAAGCCCGGGCGCAGCGTAAGCTGCGCCGGAAAGCCGCCGTAGTTGCGCACCGTGACGGTCTGCGTGACAAAGTCCCCGACAGCGCACGGCCCGAGACGCACCTGGTCGAACTCCCAAGGGTGCAGCATGGAGGCGTCGCACTTGCCCTTGAGCTGAACGACGGTCATGCTGCCAACCAGGTCGGTCTCGACGACCAACTCCTTGCAAAAGTCACCCAGTGCGGCCGCTGCGCCGCCCGCCTCAGGCGGCACAAAGGTGGCGACAACCTCGACGTCCTCCGAGGGCGGCAGGTGCGCGTCCCAGCAGGACAGCTTGAACGGGAAGGCGCCCTTGCCGGCGCGTTTGATGCGAAAGCCGAAGCCCATGGTGCCCTCGTTGCGGAAGCGCACGACGGCCTGCGCGCGCTCCGAGACCTGGAAGTGGCCAAACTCAAAGCCGGCTGGCGAGAGCACGAGCCGCGCCGTGCCTGCAATAAGGCGCAGTGGGACGTCAAAGTTCGAGTAGATCGAGGAGAGCGCGATGCGAACGTCGCCCATGGTCTCGCGCACCTCGTGGCTCGGCAAAAAGGTGACGGTGATGGCGCGCTTCTCGAAGGGCGCAATGGCCAAACTAAGCGGCTCGACGCGCAGGTCGTCCAGCACGGTGCGGCGACGCTGCGACGATGCGGCCGGCTTGCTGTCCTCGGAGCAAATGAGCGTAACCTCCAGCGGGTACGTCAGGTCGCCGGCGTTGGAAATCTCGAAGGACTGCTTGTACGCGTTACCGACGATGCAGTCGACAAAGTCGACGCGCTGCGCGGACAGGCTCAGCACGGCCTCGCGTCCGCTGCCCGCGAGGCTGAGCACGAAGGATCCCACTGTCGTGTAGATGGTCAACGCCCCCTCATAGTAGTTCTCCGCTTGCGGAAGGAAGACCAACGGCAGATAGGCGTTCTCTGAGGGCGCGATTCGCAGCGGCTTGCCGGCGTCGAGCTCGTGCGGCCAATCCTCGCCGCGCTGAAAGGCGGCGCGGCCCCGCCGCTCGTCCTTGAAGGTGAGGCGAGTCACGGTAAGCACGGCATTGCCGGAGTTGCCAATGCGCAGGCGCTTTGGGATGGTCTTGCCCACCATGCAGCGGCCAAAGTCGAAGAGCTCGTAGTAGTCGAGGTCCAGCTGCGGATAGCCGCCGCCCGCGTAAACGTCCAGGACGATAGGCGCCGTGCAGTTGGTCTCAAAGAGGACAGGGTGCACGCAGAGGCTCTCGCTGGACGGCGCGTAGACGAAGTCAATCGCCACAGACTCGCCGGGCTCCAGAATACCCTCCGTTGGCTCGGCCGCCAGGTCTTCGTTGTTGTTGCGCACGCGAAAGTCGACCTGCATGGAACCCTGGTTCTCAAACACGCGGCGCAGCACCTTGGTCTCGCCAAGCGCCTGGCGACCAAAGTTGATGGTGCTGCTGTCGTCCACCACCACGCGCACCTCCTGTGCCTCTGCGGCGATCGGGATCTCATACGCCGGCACGCCCGGCAGCGTGGACGCCACCACTAGCGTTGCGCGGAACGACCCAGTGATGGACGTGTTCATCGACACGACAAGGTCCATGCTAAGGCGCTCCGAGAGCGTGCCCTGACGCGGCGTTGCCTGCACATGCGGCAGACTGAACTTGCTTTCGATGAGCTGCTGCTCGAGGTCCTGTTGTGGATCCTCCTCCTCCAGCTTTTCAAACTGATTGTTGTTGGGCCGCGCCCGCTTCACCTTGTCGCTCCCATCGTGGCGTGCCCCGATCGAGATGGCGGGCCGCGTCCCCGTGTCGTTGTTGCTCGCGTTGGCGCCCTTGCGCTTGCGGCTGCTCGTGGCCGTCGTGAGCGTGGAGGCGCCGGGCGCCCTGTCAGCGGCGGCCTGAAGCATCTTGCTCAGCGACTCGGACCCGCGCTCCGCATCTTGCATGGACCGGATGACCGTCGACAAGTCTACGGCCTCGGACCGCTGCTTTGCCGTCTGCGCGCTCTGGTAGCGCTCGAAGCGATCGAGGATCTGGCCGATGCGCGAGCCGGTCGCGTTGCCGGCCTCGCACAGGCTGCGATACGCACGCGTCATGCCGGTGGCCGCGCTCGAGGCCTTGAGCGTCCTGCGGCCGGCCACCTTGGCCGTCGAGATGAGGGCCGTCGTGCGGCGGCCGAAGGACCCGTGCTTGGCGGCCGCGGCGCGCAGGTCGTCGCCGTCAAAGAAATCGCTCTCGGCGTCCGGGTCGAGGAGCGCCACGCACTCCTCTTGCGTCAGCGGACGATTCCCATTCTGGTGGCGCGCCTCGCGCACGAGCAGAAGGACGTTCTCGAGCGCCCACTGCCAGAAGCGCATGCGGCCCAGCGAGGTGCGCGTGCCGCGCAACAGCACCGTCGCAGTTCGCACGCCGAGCCCGGCGATCTCGGCGGCCTCGCGCGAGCCGGGTGCCATGCGCCAATACACTTCGACGCTGGTTGGGATGGTGCCGAGGTTGGTGAGCGTAATGGTGCGCATGTAAGTGTGGTCGCAGGCAACGGTGCCAAAGTCCAGGTCGCCACGATGGCTGAGCTTGACCGCGCCGCCGCGGGCGCGCAGCGGCACACTGAGCGAGTCGAACTCGCTGCGCAGCTTGAGAAGCCCCGTGTATGAGGTTTCGCGCTCTGCGCAGAGGCGGACGCGTAGCACGAGAAAATGCCCTGGGTACAGCGTGCACTCGACGACGGTGTCGCCGTTGCGCTTTTCGCCGGCGTTGGAGAATAGGTCGAGCGCCACCCGACTCTGCTGGCGTCCGATTGCGTCCGCGTTGACGGCGTCTTTGACAACTGCGCCGCGCATTGAGCGCCGCGCGGTGGATCTGCGCGAGAGTGAGCCGGTGGGCGAGAGCGCATCCTCTTCGCCGGGACGACGACGCTGCCGCGAAACCACCATGGGCACGGGGGCCTGCTCAAGGCGCAGCGCCGTGCCGTCGAGCTGGAGGTTAAAGCGTGCGTTGTAGCCCGTAGAGGCGCCTTGGATGTCTTGCACGCGGATCGGCGATAGCGTGTAGTACGGCGAGGTGGACTCGCATACCAGTTGTAGCGGAACCTGACCCGTGTTGTGCACGAGGAACTGCTTCTCCATGAGGACGTGCGTGGTGACGAGCTGAAAGTCGAGGCCGTGCATGGCACGGTCGCGCTCCGAGAGGAACTCGGGCTCCGTGACGCCGCGGCCGCCCGTCCCTGCCACAGACACCTCGAGACGCTTCTGTTGGTTGTTGTAAATTGCCACAAAGGTGCCTTCCACACGATCGCTCTGTGTTGGATCAAAGGAGAAGTGTATCGGGAGGAACTCGTCCGGGGCCACCGTCCCCTCGCGGGGCTCTACGCTGAATTCGCTCGGTGCCTTGGAATGCATGTAGTAGATGGCCGGTAGCTTGCCTGTATTATGCAAGAGCATGGTGCGGCGATGCGTCTGGCGCACGGCGCACACGCCGAAATTCAGCACCTTTTCGAGGTATGGCGTCTCGTCCGTCTCATAGAGGGCGAGCTGCGCGTGCGCCTCCTTGGCGCGCAGCGTGAGCTGCTCGTAGCCCGTCGGGTGCCGCAGCAACAGCTTGGCGGAGAAGATACGGTTCACCAAGCTGGCATCCTCGGCGCCTGTTGGCACTCGGAACCTAAAGGTGACTGGCGCGCGACTGTAAGCTTCACAGGCGCCGGTCGTCTCGACACTAAACCCAAAGCGGCGCAGCGCGCGTGCGAGTTTCCTTTGGAGATCGTCCATCTCCGGCAGCGCGTCGCGTCGCGTGGACCGCGTGGCGCTGCGCGTCGAACGGAGCCCGCTGCTAGCCGCAGCCACATCCTGCTGCTGCTGCTGCTGCTGCTTCTTGGGCTGGGTGGAGAGCTGCAGTAGCGTGGCCTGCAGCTCGGCGTCGTTCGGGTCCGCCTCCAAGACAAAGTCGTACGGGACGTTGCCTGGATTGAGCACGTGCACGGTGCGCTCGTACACTTGGTCTTGCTCGCAGAGGCCAAAGTCAACAACGCGGAGCGGGGTGTCAAGCTCCAGCAGCGGATCGCCGCCCACGCCGCGCACCTCCGCAAACACGGTCTCGTACCGATTGCGGATAGCCAGGATTGCGTGCGACTCGCGCTCGCGCTCCTGCGGCTCAAATGTCACGGTGAAGTGAACCATGACGCCCGGCACAAAGTAGCCATCCACGGGGTCGACGCTAAGTGCGTCTGGCGTGAACTCCTCGAAGTCATCCGGGAAGGTGAACATGGCGAGCCAGCGCGGTCGGTTCTCCAAGGCGTCGACCGTTCGCCGAGGCGAGGCGCGGCGGTCGGGGGCTTTGGCCAGGGAGCGGCTGCCGCGCGGAGGCTCAGCTTGTAGGGCTTGGAGGCGCTCATGGCGCTCAAGTGCGGCCGGCGTGGGCCGCAGAAAGGCGCACTGGTACTCGAGCCCCACGTCGCCAATGTTGGTGATGGTGAAGCTGCGCACGTGGCGCTGCTTGACAAGCGCAACTTCGAAGTCGAGCGCCTCCAAGGCACGCTCCGGAGTCACGCTGAGTTCCGGAATTCCAACCACGCCCGTGACGTCGACCTGAAAGCTGACGCGCGCGTCGTGCGTCGAGCGCACCGTGAAGGTGCCCTCGAGGCGTTCTAGAGAGCGCGGCGTAAAGATTACCGGCACACGGACACTCTCGCGCGGGGGCACGCGGACACCGTGCGGTCCGTGGTCCACACGAAGCGTGTCAAAGGGCATGCTGAATACCACGCAGCACTCGGCCGACCCATGGTTGAAGAGCTCCAGGTCCGCCGTGTTTGCCACCCCGGCAATGGCTTGGTCGAAGTCAACACAGGACTGCCGCACAAAGAGCTGCGGCGTGCCACCGCTACCGTGACAGGCAAAGTCCAGCGTTTGCGAGGTTGTAGTGCCGCCCGCTTCGCCGTCACGGTCCAGCGCCGTGTCCCAGAGGACGCGGAAGCGGGAAGCGCAGTCGCCGAGGTCTGCGGCGGAGAAGGACACGGCGACGGCGCAGGACTCCCCCGGGCCAATTCGGCCGGCGGCGGGCGCGCAGTCAAAGAAAGTGGTAGAGCTCCCATCCTCAGAGACAATCTCCTCGATGACAAAGTCTGCGGGCAAGTTGCCTCGATTGCAGAGTAGGATGTCCTCCTGCTTGCGCGTGCCGACCTGAATGCAGCCAAATGGAACGTCGAGAAGCGCCGCGTGCTCAGCTGTGGCGAGCTGCGCGATGACCTGGGCGGCGCCCGCGGCGCCGTCGAGCTGCACGCGGACCTCGTCAGCCCCGGGCGTGGCGGTCTCACGGACGACGAGCGTGCCTGAGAGCAAACCCTGCGCATGGCCCTCCGGCGGCTCAAAGACCACCTTGATGCGCTGCGTATGGCCCGGTTCGAGCACGGAGGAGGCGGGTGCGAAGCTGAAGACGCTTGAGTCAATGAAAGCCGCCCAGGGAACCGCAAGGCTGCCCGGGTTGTGCAGCGTGACAAATGCGTGCGCGGTCGAGCCGGTGGCGACGATGCCAAAGCGAAGGGTGTCAACATCGACCTGCAGTGCGGGCTGAAAGCTCGCAGCGAGCCGAAAGACGCAGAGCGTGTCGGCCGGGGCTCCGGGCTCGTCGTGGTGCACCTCGAGCGTGGTGTCTAAAAAGCCGCTCTGGTCGACCTCAAAGCCGAGTGTGAGAAGTAGTGGGAGCTCGTGGCCCGGCTCGAGGCGGATGGGGAGACATACCAAGTCCCTGTGGCCAACGCCATAGGAAGCGAGCACGAGGCGAAGGTCCTCGTCAGTCTCTTCTGGGGTCTCCATCGGCTCCTCTGGCTCTTCGTCCTGGTCAGCGGGCCGCTCGTCTTGGGCTTGGCGGCGGTCGAGCTCCTCGAGGCGCAGCCTGCGGTACACTGCACGCTGGAGCACGGCGAGCTGATAGTCGACCTCGTCCCAGTCGACGGTGGAGTCCGTGGGCGTGTTTGCAGCGAGGTCAAACCGGGCCTCCATGTTAAGCAGACGGTGCCTCGCGGTGGTGTCGGCACCAGCGCAGACCAGGGCATCCGCGACGGCGACGCGGCGCATGCGCTGCAGGCGGGACGGGGACACGCCGGCGGCTGCAGGGCGCGCGAGCGCGTGTCCAGGCGGCGTGTCGAGCGACCAGCGCAGCTGTGGGTGCTTGCAGACAATGCGGGTGATCGTGAGGGGCCGCGAGCCGTGGTTCACGAGGACGAGACGCATGCGGGCCGGTTTGGAGGACGCCGTGCGCACAGCACCAAAGTCGACAGTGCCGGAGCGCTCGGCCGCGAGAACGGGCTTGAGGTCGTCGTTCCAAAAGCTCCAGACGCGCCAAGGATCACCGCGGCTGCTGGAGAGACGGGCCTCACCGGCGCTCACGCGCAGAGCGATATCGACGGACTCAGACATGTCGCCAAAGATTGGGAGAAGGCGGGCGAAGCGCACGGAGGTGCCGGCCTTGCTCGGTTTGGTGGAGATGTCGAGCGCCACGCGCCTTGTGGCATCCACGGTGGCCGAGGGCAGGCTGAGGAGGTCAGCCGCACCGAGGCCGATGCGAAAGGGTCCGCCGTCGACCGCGACAGCCACTTCGACCGGATGGGCAAACTTGTTGGTAAGGGCCAAGGTGCGCTCCAGACTGCGGCCGATGCTGAGGGTGCCAAAGTCCAAGACGGTCTGGCTCGCACGCAAAAAGGCAACGAGCCCGAAGGCACCGCCATCGAGCTGTGCCCGGAAGACCTTGAGGACCTCGGCAGACGCAGCATTGGCAGCCGTGGTCTTGGCGTCGTCCTCGTTCTCCTCCTCCGCGGCTGCAAAAGGATCGGTGATGGAGCAACGCAAAGGCGCCGCAAAGACGTCAGAGGTGCGCGGCGTGAAGACGATGCGCAGGTCTCGGCGCTCCCAGGGCTGGAGGTCAAGCTGGAGCTGTGTGGCGGGCACCTTTGGCACGGCGTGCGGATCTTCAATGACGGAAAAGGCGGAGACCTGGGCGTCCTGCTCGACTGCAATTTTGGCGGCGACGATCTGCGGGGTTTGATTGGCAAGACGGAGCACGCGCATGTCGCTATCGCCTCGATACAGGCCTCGAAAGACAAAGCTGCCGTCGGGCCCGGTCACGTGGACGGGAGGCGTGGAGGCGCCGTGCAAGAGCGTGGCAGACTCGGCCTTGAGGTGGCCCCGCGCGTCGGTGGAGAGGACAGAGAGGAAGCCCCAGGTGGGCTTCTCGGCGGCCTTGTGAAGGCCCGCGTCGATGACGACCTCGAGCGAGATGGAGTCGTGTGGGTCGACGTAGCCTTCGAGCAAGCGCGGCTGGCGCAGTACAAAGGGGCTGGAGACGAGCACGCGGTAGGGCTGCGAGACGTTGGTGAGATTGCGCAGCTCGACGCGGCCGAGCGCTTCGGCAGCCCTGCCGGGCATGTGGTAGACGGGCGTGCGGTCCGCGGACAAGCGCAGGTTGGCGGTGCGGTCTTGGGTCTCGACCGTCTCGAGCGCGTCGTCGTCCTTGACCTCGTTCTCGTTGATTCCCTCCGGGTCTTCCTCATCGTCCCCATCTTCCTCATCGGTCGCACTACTGTCTCGCAGCCCGCCGTGGTCGTTCGTCGGCGTGACGGCCAGCATGCGCGTGAGGCTGGCGAAGGTGATGGGCTTGGTCTTGAGGCGGCGCGCATCGCCGCTGAGGTCGGGCCCAATACACGGCAGCATGATGTACCATGGACC
This sequence comes from Thraustochytrium sp. TN22, assembly GCA_013306675.1. Classification (NCBI taxonomy): domain Eukaryota; class Bigyra; order Thraustochytrida; family Thraustochytriidae; genus Thraustochytrium; species Thraustochytrium sp. TN22. The sequence goes on along the minus strand of JABLUY010000046.1, from coordinate 70,716 downwards.
GTACGTGATACGGTGCGGGTGAACGAGCTCGATGGAGACTGGAAGACGAAAGAGACCAGGCTTGGCGGACGCGAAGCGTAGGTCCAGCGTGACGTCCTCCCCAGCCTGCATGACGACGGTGGTCCCTGAGGTGAGGTTCACCGCGTCTTGCGTGGGCGACTGGAACCAGGCGGTGCACGGGGAGTCCTCGAAGCCGGTCAGAAAGAACTCGACGGGCGCGTCGCTAAAGTTTCGCACAGGCAGCGGCAAGACGGCATCAAGCCCTGTGCTCTGCACAGGGAAGCTGATGGTTTTGGCGAGTGGGAGGCCAACGAGCGGACCAACGAAGGCGTGCAGGTGCACGCGGACCGGCAGGCAGCCCGGTGCGCCGACGAGGAGCATGGCCTGGAAGGTGCCGGGTGGGGCGCCGTGCAGGGAGACCTCAATGTCGCGGGACTCACGCGGCTGCAGGCAGACACCCTGGACCTGGACGAGCGCAGGTCGGGAGGAGCGGAAGCGAACGAGCAAGGGACGGTCGGCGCTGAGGTTCTCGACGCGAACGCACTTGATCTCCTTGACAGTGCGCACGATCCCAAAGTCCAGCTCGTGATCGTGCACCCGCAGTGGACTTCCACCGTGACCGGCGAGCTCGATCTCGTGGACCTCGCCGGCAGGACCAACGATCTGGAGCGTGTCCTCATACGGTTTGGCCTCGCGCGGACGGAAGTTGACGTCGACCCAGGCCTCCTCGCCGGGGAGGATGAGCACGCGGGACTTGGTGACGACGAAGGCCGGGTCTTCGCTGGCGACGGCAATGGCGCAGTGGCACGCTGTCTGCGAGCGATTGCGCACGATCACCGGGAGCGAGCGCGGCGACGGGGCCTGGAACGGCGAGTAGCCGAATTCGACACGTTCGTTCTCGACCTGGAGGAGCGGCCCGTGGAAGGCGGCGAGCGCAATGCGCTCCCCAGGTAGGCCCTGAGCGGTGCGTACGCGCAAGAAGCCGCTGAGCTTGACACTGGCTAGCGAGGCGTCTTCCGTGTGCTGAATAAAGACGACGCGTACCAGGATGGAGGACTTGGGCTCCACGACGCCATACGCCGGAATGGCGACAAAGTGTCTGCTTGGGTAGGTTTGTAGTGAGAAGAGCTCGGGTGTCTCGGTGGGGTTGGCGAGTTGCAGGCAGATCTCGCGCTGAGTGCCGGAGAAGGCGAGCTCGGCCGCCTGAAGCTGGAAGCTGAGGCCGCTGCGCAGAGCTGCGGTGTGATCCTCGAGCGAGGCAAGATCGCGGCTGTCGTTGTTGTCGTCGTCGTCGTCGTGGGGGTCGTCCGCGCATTTCTGAATGGCGGCGACCTCGGCGAATCGTCTCGGTGCGAAGCCGCCGAGGATGGCGAGACGCGGCGCTCGTGAGGCTCGCGGCCCTGTCTGCATCGCACGGCCAGAAGCAGCCTGTCTCGCGCGCGCCTTGGCGCGGGCAAGAAGCTGCGTGATCTCGCCGTTGTCCCGGTATGCGTCCTGTGCGCTGCTGTCGCTGGGTGTGTTGGCGAGAGCAGCGACGACCGCGGGGTCTAGCTGGGCGATAAAGTCGTCTGTTGGGAGTTGGAACCAGTGGCAGAGGAACCAGCTACCCTCGGAGCGGATGAGATCATGGGCGGGCTCGTTCACGTGGCGGCGCAAACGCTGCACGACGAAGAGTCGCTGCACGAGCGGGCGCAGTGGCTCGATGAAGATATCCCTGTTGCTGCGTGTATCGGTGAGATGCTCGCGGAGTGCGCGGAGCAGAGTAGCAACGAGTAGCGGGACGCGGGGCTCTTGCGAGGAGAGTAGTCGGTGGGCCTCGCGCGCGAAGGTCTGCACGCGTTCGCCCTGCGGCCCGTCTCTGGCGACGATGTGCTCAAGAAAGGGCCCAAGCGCGGCGATGGCGGCCACGACATGGTTGGTCCGAGCATCGTTCGGGCCGCAGGTGGCTGCGCGGAAGAGCTCGAAGCAACCATTCGCGGCCTGGTCCAGCACCTTTGCGCCCCCAGTTGTTGCTCCTGCGCGGCCCAGCACGAGGCCCGCCAGGTGGCGATTCTCCGCGCTCTCGTCATCGTAGAGCACGGCAAGGAGCCTGTCGGCGACGCGCGCCCGCGCCTCCGGGTCCTTGCTGGTCGCATCGAGCTGCCGCTGCAGCAGCAGCGGCTGCGCGGCCAGCACACGCAGCGTGACCTCGCGGAATGCTGGCTCAGCATGGGACAGGAGGGCCAGCAGCGAGGCAGCGCTTGCGGCGTCGCTCGCCGCGCCGCTGCTGCCCAAGCCGCCGAGCAGCGTGCGCAGCGCGCGCTCGGCGCCGCCCAAGCCGCCGCTCATGCGGCGCGCGGCGTGACGAGTTTGACTTTGACTGTGAGAGCAAGTGCCAAAGGTGGCCCAGCGACGCGAGCCATGGCCTAACGTGCAGGACCGCCAGCCGGCGATCGCCGGAGCCACGGCGCACTCGAGCTCGGTCTGGCTTGAGGAGACGGTGCTGGCTGACTAGGGCGGCGACGGCGATCTGGAGATAGTCATCTCACTGCACGGGGTGATCCAGTCCAGCGCGCTGGCGGCGGTCGCACGGATGATGTCGGGCGAAAACATCTGAAGAGAGTCACCCGAGTCCGAGTCGAAGCACCTGTGGGGTGCGGCGCGGCGCGGCGCGACGCGACGCACGCACGCGGGCGGTGCAGCGCCAGTGCCAGCAGCAAAAAAGAATGGCGATGACACGAGGAGGAGAAGGGCTAGTTTTACAGGCAGGCAGCAGGCAGGAAGTACTGCTGCACGCACAGGGGACCCCTAGCTAGCTAGGTAGAGTCGAGAGGATCGTCGTCGTCGTCGTCCTTGTCGTTGTCGTCGGTGTATCATCGTCACGGCCGCCTCGGCCGGCGCGGTGGCCGCCGCCGCCGTCTATCTCATTTTCCGTTTGCACGAAGCAGCAGCACTTTAGGCATGGTGACGACTCCACAGGTGTTTGAGGACATGGACGGGGCGGAGAAACCAAAAGAGCAGGTTAATGGCGAAGCGAAGCCACCTACCTTGCGGGAAGAGCTCATTCATTGTGGTCTCCGCCTGTGTGCAAACTGCCGCGGTCGGGTAGAGCGGGGCACCGGGCATTTGCAGCTCCTGCAGAACGGAGAAGAGGCGGTTGCGCGAGGCGAGCTCGAGCTGGTCCATGGGGATGCGCTCAGAGCAGCGCAGGAAGTGGAGCAGCGCGGTCTCGTTGTGCTTACCGACCTTGCGAAGCTGGTAGACGAGCTGCGTGACAAAGGAGTCGAGTCCGTTCTCGAGTTGGAGCTGGTTGACGCTGAAGGTGAGCATCCGCTCGGGGCGCGAGGAGTAGTAAAAGTAGAAACGGGAGAGCACGCAGCCAAAGTCTTGGCGGATGGCTTCGCGCGCAGCGCGGCGGCTCTGGTAGTAGGAGACCGGGTCACTCCCGCCGACGCCCTTGTTAAAGGAGGTGGACGAAGACGACGAAGACGAGGAGAAGGAGGACTTGGTCTTGCCGCCCGCGACATCCTCCTCGTCCTCTTCGCCGTCGTCGATGAAGAAAGGCGAGGTGGGCTCGAAGATCTTCTCGCGCAGGCGCACGAAGAGCGGCCATAGCTTGCGCGTGCCGTGCTCGAGGTCGAACCAGAAGAGCTGGTGTGCGCCCTTGAGTAGCACGTTGAAGCGCATCACCCAGCCCATGGAATTGAGACCGGCCGGGGTTTCTAGCAGGTAGCGGTGGAAGAGCAGCGCGAAGACGGCCGGCGAGTGGTCGAGCGACCAGAGCGAGTTGAAGAGCGGCAGCAGCGTGTCGCGGATGGCACCCGGCGCGAACTTGCGCTCCATCATGTAGTAGTGCGTGGCCAGCAGCTCGTAGTAGAACCAGCGGCGGTCCATGTCCAGGTTTAGCTTGTCCGCGAACCGGGACGGCACCGAGCTGCTGATGTTGTAGAAGAGCTCCTCGAGCGCCCTGGGATCGCTCACGCTTTCCCGGAGTGCCTCAACCACCTGCTGCGCCAGGCGCTGCTGAAACTGCTGCAGCATGGACTCTGGTGGCTGCTCGCCCGCGCCGCTCCCGATCCCGTTGCCCTCTGCCGTCGTCAGGGGCATGGGTCGCTGCGGCGGCGCCTCCTTGCCGCTGCCCTTGCCGGCCGCGTCCGCATGGCCCAGCAAATCGGAAAAGGACCACCGCCGCCTCGGCAGGCCGCCGCCACGGGCCTCCGCTCTGCTCAGAAGCGACTGCCTCTCCTCGGCCTCTGCGTCCAGCTGTCGTAAGTCATTGAGCGACTTGCTCTGCACGCTTCGCCGCATCCTGTCTCGCGCTCGGCGACGCGCTCGGCGTCGTCAAAAGGAAGCACAACACGCGACACCAAGCTCAGAAAGCGACGGTCGTCACGGGAGGACCCGGAGCGAGACGACGACGTGCGAGAACACCGAGAGCGAGGCGACGACCGAGAAGACCCCGGCCCAGCCCAGCGCAGCCCAGCGCAGCCCAGCGCAGCCCAGCCCAGCCCAGCTCCGCCCGCCCCGGCCCACTCCGGCGCCCCACACGTCGGCGCAGCGGGCGGCCGCCGTTGCGCCCCTGCGCCAAGCTCGGACGCGTGCCACCGCCGCGCTGCCGCCGCCCGCGCTCCCGCGCTCCTGCCCGCCCGCCCGCCCGCCCGCCGGCCGCGCGCGCGTTCGAACCGCGAAGCAGGACTGCCGCGGCTTCTTCTCCGCCTTCGCCGCCTCGTCGTCGAGGCTGCGAAAGTCGAATTCGAATTTCACTCATCATGCCGCCGCGCGAGCGCCGCAGCCTGCGCGGCGCCGGCCAGGCGGCGCGCGCGGGGCAGGCGGGTAGACAGGCAGACGGGCCGCGCCGCGCCGCGCCGCGCCGGCGCAGGGCGCGCGGAGTGCTGGCGGCTGCAGCCAGCAGCTAGCTCGCTCTAGCTAGCTAGCTCGCTGGAGCTCAAGCTAGCAGAGACTCGGACTCGGACGGGGAGGCAAACTCCAACGTTGCGGACACGCTGCGCGGCGCGGCTTCGAGGCGCGCGGCGTCCGACGCGGCGGCGCGCGGCAGCGGCGGGGGTCGCGAGGCGCCGTGCGGCCGGCGCTGGCCTCTCTCCAGCTAGCTAGCTAGGTAGAGCTTGGAGGCCACCATGCTGCGGATGATAGCGGCGACGAGGTGCCTGGGCCTCAAGGCTGGCTTGGCGGCGTCAGCGGCGGCAAGGACGAAGACGAAGGCGACGGCGGCGCGAGCGCTGAGCGGGTACGTGTGGGTACGAGCTGATCTGGGCGACAAGGGCATGCTGGCAGTGCCCGCCAGGGCCGGGTCCAAGGTGGAGAATCTCGTCGAGGAGCTGGGCATCAACGCGAGGAGCCAGGCGCTGCTCGTGGAGGGCTCGGCGCCGGACGCCAAGGTGGAGGATGCCCTGCAGCGCGGCTTCGTCGTCAAGATCGGCGGGCGCGACGTACGCATCGGCGGGCCTGAGCTGGAGGAGGAGAAGGAGGAGGGCGGCGGCGTTTGCGCCGGACCAAGCGTGCTGGAGGGCGACAGCCGGTTGGACCCTGCCACCGTGCCGGTTTGGACGCTCCCGGCGGACTTCGTGCAGAAGGAGGTTGGCGGCGACTTGCAGGCGCTTGAGGCGCTGGGCGAGATCTACGTAAGCCGGCGCCATCCCGGCCGCGTCGTGCTGCACCCGGAGCGCATCCGCGCGCGCTTCGCCTCGCCGCTGCCCACGATCGACCCGACGCCGGAGGCGGAGCGCAAGCCTGCGCGCCCGCTGCGCGAGATGGCCGTGCGCTGGTCCATGGTGGCCGGCGTTTTCGCGCTCCAGGGCTCTCTCTTTTACATGACGTTTTTCTTCCTCTCCTGGGACATTGTCGAGCCCATCACATACTTTGTAGGCTCCACCGCTTCCTTGCTCGCCCTTCTCTGGTACACGCGTACCTTCTCCAGCCTTTCATACGCCACTGTTCTCCGCCGCACGTCCTAGCAAAGTCTTCCAGCAAAGCGAAGCATCCTGTACACTTACTACACTACCACTTGGTATCGACTAAAACGTAAGAATCAAGTTCAATCAACCCTGCAGTAAAAGTGCAAACACGCCAGGGGCCAACCAAGCGAGTACTAGTTGGCGCAACGTGGTTCTCCGGCGCTCACCGCGGCCCGGTCGGGCGCACCGCTCACCATCGCCGTCGTCTCGCATCTTTCAACTTCATTTCATGCGTGGCGGCCGGCCGGGAGTCGCCCGCGGAGGGGCGGAAGATCCTCAGCCGGAGGTGCAAGCAAACAAGCCGGCCGGGAAGCCACCGGCCACGGAGAACTGATAAGTTAGTAAGTTACCACCTGCCGCGCAATGCAGTGCGAAGCGCCGCACTGCGCCGCAAGCACTGGCAGGCAGTGTTCTGCGCACAGGCCGGGGCCAGCGCCGTGGTCCGCCGGCCAGTCAGCGCTCGGGCCCGGCTTTGCAGTGCGCAGTGCGGTGCGGTGCCAGCGCCGGCTGCGAGACGCTGCGATCTTCTGGTTGTCAGGCAGGCCAGGCCTGGCGAGCGAGGACTTTTCCTCAGCGTGAACTCGAAGATCGATCTCAGCTCCGAGGTCCGCGCCGCGCCCCGCGCCCTCTGCCAGGCCGCTCGCGCCGCGCAGCCCGGGCCTCTCTCCTGCCCGCGAGGCGAGCTGCGAGCTGCGCCGCGCCGCTGCGCCGAGTCCGAGCCCGCACGTGCAGCGCGGCGCCCCGAGGGCCGCGCGCTTGAAAGAGGCGAGCAGGCGAGCCGCCGCTCGCCCGTCCGCCCGCGCCGCGCAGCCTCGGGCTCGGCTCGGCCGGCGGTTGGCGGCCGGCGCGCGCAGGCGCAGGCGCAGGCGCAGGCGCAGGCGCAGGCGCAGGCGCAGGCGCAGGCGGCGGGCTGGACGCGAGCGGGCGGCGCCGCGGGCAGGCGGCAGGCATGGCGTGGCATGCATGACGGCAGCACGACGCGGCGACGCGACCCGGAGGCCGAGGCGCAGGGCGCGAGCTGAGCTCAGCTGCCCGGGAGCCTGGCTGCCCGGCCAGCGCGGGCTGGCGTAGTCGCGGAGTCGCGGCTGCTCGCAGAACCCGCTCTTGCACCCTGGCGGTGCCCCGGTGGTGCCCTCACTCCTTGCAGTGTGGCGCGGCCGCCTTGGGGGCGGGCAGAGCCCGTTTCGGCTCGGGCAAGCTGCGCTGGGCGGCACCAACGTGCAGGCAGGCAGTCGCCTGATCTGCCGCGACGTGAGCTCTGAGCTCTGTCAGAGCGCGCATCAAAGCCTGCAAGGCACCATCCATGTCGCGCGCGAGGCGCGGCAACGCGGCCTGGCGCTGCTCGACCTGCACGACGACCTGCACGACGACGGCAACGCACGAGGTGACGGCTAGACCGCGCCTGAGGGCCTCGCAACAGCAGCGACAACAGGGCCCGGAGCTGGAGGCGCGGCGCCGCCGCGCCGGGATTCCGCGCTGCTTCGCACAACCGACGGAGGAGGACGTCGTCGCGCCGTACGAGGGCGATGACGAGGAGGACGAGCACGAGAATGAAGAGGAGGACGAGGAGGACGACGAGCACTTCCAGGACCACGAGGAAGACGAGGAGATCGAGGTGAGCGACGGCGAGAGCGAGGCGCTTCGCGCGGCCAAGACGCCCACGGAAGGCCAGGAGGCGCAGGGCGGCAAGAACTATATCCAGGACGGACATCACGAGCATCATGATCATCATCATCAGCTGCATCAGCATCATCAGCATCATCATCATCATCATCAGCATCAGCAACAACAACAACAACGACAAGACCATCACGGGCATCAGCAGTGGTGCTACATAGAGCCGTCGACAGAGCAGGTCGGGGAGGCGGCCGAGGACCCGGCGCTGGAAGAGTGCGCGCGGCTGGACGCGGACTCGGAATTCATTCGATTCCGCGGGCTGTCGGTGTGGTTCCTGGAGGACCTGCAGCGGCGACTCATGGATGGGACCGAGGCGCCCGACGTGCGGCTGCTCGTGTGCCAGGAGGACCTGTCGGAGAATACACGCAAGGGCGACACCATCCTTTACGTGCGGCACCTGGAAGGCGACTTGCACCTGGGCGAGGCGATGCGGCAGGCGGAGCTCGTGCGATTCACGGCACAGCAGGTGCGCGACAAGCCGCGGCGCGCGTGGACGATGGAAGACATCTGCGAGCAGGTGGTGATGAAACGGTGCGTGCGAAACTGGCGGCTCTTCCTGGACCTGCTGACGGAGGACGAGAAGGGACGGCCGTTCCAGGGCGCCTTTGTGAGCCAGGCGCGCAGCTCGCGGTTCGCCGACTTTGTGGACGCGCTGGTCTCGTACTGCGAGGCGCACGGGCGGTCGCTCAAGGAGCAGTTCGTGTGGCTGGACATCTTTTGCGTGAATCAGACGCGACTGGCGGTGCGCGACGCGGACGAGCCGGAACAGGCGCGCCGCGACCGCGAGCTGGTCCTGTCCACGGCGCTGCACCAAGGCATCCGGCGCTTCGATGACCGCCTCATCTTCTTCGACTCGTGGCGCGTGCCGGCGGCGCTGACGCGGGCGTGGTGCGTGTGGGAGATTTACGGCGCCGTGAGCTGTGGGCGCAACCTGCACGTGCTCTTCGCGCCGGGCCAGCAGGAGGACTTTTTGGAGACGCTGCACCGCAACTACGAGGAGATCCGCATCGCCGAGATCGACCTGCGCAGCGCCTCCTGCCACGACCCGCGCGACCTGGAGCGCATCAACAGCGCAATCCACAGCCTGGACGGCGGCTACGAAAGGCTGCACACGACGATCTTGGGCCACTTGCGGCGCCTTCTGGTCTCCTGGACGCTGCGCGCCGTGGACGCGAAGCGGCGCGAGGCGCGCGGTCAGAGCTCGCGTCGCGTCTACCGCGGCACGGTCGAGTACGCCGTGGACGACGCCGGCCGCCGCCACCAGCACGTGGAGACCTGGGCCCTCTCACCGCTCGCCGCGCCGGGCAGCCAGGCGGCGCTGCGCCTGGCGCGCCTGCTCAGCCAGGCCGGCCGCTTCGTGCACGAGGACGCGCCCCAGGTCGCGCTTGAGTACTACGGCGAGGCGCTCGGCATCTACAAGAGGGCAGCCAAGCTGCGCCAGTGCGCCGCCATCCTCAACAATATGTCCATCGTCCTGCGCAAGCAGGGCAGCGTCGCCGAGGCCATCGGACATCTGCGACGCGCGCTCGCGCTGCAGGAACGCGACGAGTTGCGCGGCCGCACGTCCCCGCGCGAGTGCGCAACCATGCTGCACAGCCTCGCGAATCTCGTGGCGTCGCAGCTGCGCTTCGGCGAGGCCCTCGCCCTGCACAAGCGCGCCTTCGCCTTGCTCCTTGCCGATCACGACCACGCTGGCGCGAACCGCGTCATGGACAGCATCAACAAGGTCAGCATCAGCGCGGCCCAAGACCGAGAGCAGGGCAGCGGCGGACAAGAACAGCATGAAGATGGTAGTGAAGGTGGCGCAGGTCCGGGTCAGGTTTACGAGAGTCGCAGGTCCGGGGCGATCTCGATGCCGGCCGCCGGCCGAAGGACGGCCGCCAAGAGCAGCAGCGCGTAGTCGAGGAGGATGAGAAAGGCGGCCATGAGGCCGGCGCACGGGCCCACCTTGCGGCAGGCAAGCAGGCGTGCGTCCAAGGTCGAGGGCGGCCCGCACTTCACCTTGTCGTAGACGCGCGCCACGCGGCCCGCGACGTCGGGCCAACTGTACATTTGCTTCACCCGCTCGTGCATGCGCAGCGGGTCGAGGCGGGCGACCTTGTCCTCGGCGATGGCAGCCGCGATGCAGTCCGCAATCGCGTGCGCCGTGGGCTCGGGCGCGAATGTGATCATGTCTGGTGGCAGCACCTCGGGGATGCCACCGACGCGAGTACTAATGACAAATAAACCGCAGCAGGCGGCCTCGAGGATTGCCATGCAAAAAGACTCCGTCAAGGAGCAGTTGAGAAAGATGGACCCGCGGCACAGCACGTCGCGCACGCCCGCGTGCGGCACGCTGCCCAGCAGCTCCACGCGGTCGTGCAGCTGGTACCGCTCGCGCATCTCGTCTAGCAGCAGCCGCTTCTCGCCGTCGCCGCCGATGATGAAGTGCACCTGCGGGAACCGCGCGCATACCATTGGGATTACCTGTGCCACGAGATCCGTACCTTTGCGGTGCGCCAGGCGGTTGATGACCACGATGTTCACGCGCGCCGCCGCGTCCGCGCGCCGGGCCGGGTCTGGGCGGAAGCTTGCGGCGTCCACCGCATTTGGGATCGTCGACACGGCCGCCGCCGGCACCTGCGCGCGCACCACCAGGTTCTCGCGGCACGTGTGCGACACCCCGATGCAGTGGTCCACGCTGCTCAGCGTGAAGGTCAGCACCTTGTTCAGGTGCAAGCTCGCCGTGTCGAAGATGTTGAAGAGCGAGTGCGACGTGAAGCACGTGCGCAGGCCCATCGTCTGCGCATGGAAGATCGCCTCGTGCATGAGCGCAGACGAGTCCTGATGTCCGTGCACGATCTCGATGCGCTCCCGAACTACAATCTCGCGCAGTAGCGGCAGCAGCGGAAAGAACGTTGGCAAGGTGCAGTTTTGGAACATGGCCAGCCATGGCACGTAGTACACCTTGAGCCCGTTGGTCATGTAGCGGACACCCTTGCGATCGCCCCAGCCGTGTGTCAGCACCACCACGTGGTGGCCTTGTCGCAGCAAGCACTGCGCCAGGGACCAGATGTGCATCTCTACGCCGCCCAGGTTCGGCCAGAAGAAGTCACAGACCATCAAGACGCGGTGCGGCTCCTTTGCCCGCGGCTGGTGCTGCTCCTGCTGGTGCTGGTGTTGCCGCCGCATCGTGCGCGCGAGTCGCGCCAAGGCACTGGGCGCCGGTCGGGGCTCTGCTATGGCCCGCCCGCCTCCACCCCTCCCACCCGCTCTGCCGGCCGCGCGGCCGCCTCCCGCGCGCGGCTGCGGCCAGCGGGCCCGCTGTTGCTGTTCCTTCTCCGGATTGGCTGTTGTGCGGTCGTGTGCCGGCCATGCCAGGCGGGCTGGTGGGCTCGCACTGCACTGCAGAATGCGAGCTGCAGAATGCGAGCCGCCAAGATCAAACAAAGGTGGGACGCCGAGAGCAAAGAGGCCCCAGGACGGCCATCCCAGCAGGAAACGCACGCAATATAGCTTAGCAGTCAATAAGGTACTCCATACCCGCTCACCATGGTCGCTCTTGTCCTTTTGCTCCTGATGATGTCGGGCGTTGAGAGGAGGTTCCCGGTTGCCATCGGCCAGGGCGGCGGTGACAGGGAGGGAGTGAGCGGCGGCCCATAACTTACTTTAGCAACTTCCGGTCCACAACCACCACTCACCTGTCCTTCTTCTTGTGAACGGGAGGCAGGGGGTCTTGGTCGCCGTCGGCCGGGCCGTCGGTGGGCTCCGGGGCTAGGGTGTGAGCGTCTGCGAAGCGCGAAGAGGAGGTGCGACGGAGGAGAAAGGGAAAGAAGCCCTTGGAACCGTCGGAGCGCGGCGCGTGCCTCTCGGCCTCGGCCTCCATGGACGAGAGTGCGGTGGCAACGACCTCGGAGTCCTTGGCGACGAGCGCCTTGAATTCCTCGAAGCTGATGCGCAGCTCGTCGGAACCGGTGTCGCTGGCGAGGGCCTCGGGCGCGCCGTCGAGACTGCGGCGCTTACGAACCCTGCCAATGAGATCGTCGAGCTCGCGGCGCGAGTCTTCGGCAAAGTGCGAGGAGACGACATTCTGAGCGGCGACCTCCCAGAGGCGCCAGAGCTCAGACTCGGACACGAGACCGTCGCCGTCCTGGTCGTAGAGCTCAAAGGCGAAGCGGATCTTGTCGTCCGAGGAGGAGAAGGGGTGCACGGTGGCCATGCCGGTGAGGAGCTCCCGAAAGTCGATCTTGCCGGACATGTCGCGGTCGAAGAAGTTGAAGAGGCGGCGCACCTGGCCGCTGCTCTCGTCAAAGCCTGTGGCGTGTGCAAACTCGCTCAGGTCGACGAGCCCGTCGCCGTCCTCGTCGGCCTGCACGAAGCGCTCGAGGATGACCTTGGCGTCCTTGAGCGAGAGCCCGCGCTTGCGCTGGCTCGGGTCGAAGAGGTCCTTAATCTGCTTGAGCTCCAGGCCGTCGAGGCCGATCTTGTCCTCAAGGCGCACCGGCTTGAAGAGTTGCGGCACATGGCGCTTCTCCTCGACATTGAGCGCACAGCGGTACAGCATGGCGTCCTCGAAGCAGTGCTCCGTGGTGACGGCGCCAATGTCTGAAGCGATGGCCTTGCGCACGTTGTTTGCGAAGAGCGTAGGGTCCTTGAGCTCCGCCTCTGACGGCTCGTGCACCGGGAGGAAGTGGACGCGCGCGTGCATGACAAACTGCGAGAAGTGGCGCCAAAAGTAAAAGTCCGTCTTGCGGTTGACAATAAAGGCCGGGTCGAAGTGCTTCCACGGGTAATACAGGCTGACAGGCTGCACGGGGCAGCCTGGCGCAAAAGCGCCGCGCTGGAACATGGTGATGGTCTCCTGGCGCGCCGTTGTGCCTTGCGGAAAGATCAAAATGGGCGGGAAGCGCTTGCGCGGGTCCGTCTCGTGCGTGCGCGAGTCTGCAAAACGGCGGATCGTGTCGGTAGCTCTCTTCTTGTCCGCCGCCGAATCGCGCTGCACCGGGATCACCTGCAGCGCGCGGAAGATGGTGCCCACCACGGGCACCTTGAAGGCCTCCGCCTTGGACAACGCGCTCGGCAGCAGCAGCCAGTACATGAGCAGCAGGTCGGCGAGAGCCACGTGGTTGGGCGTAAAGATGCAGGCTTTGGGCGACGGCTCGCCCACCACCTCGATGTGGTAAAAGCCCATCAAGAAGAGCGCCACGCGGCTTAGGCCCGACACCGGCTGCAGCGCCAGGCGCCGCCAGCGCGCCAGCGGCTTTTCGTACACGGCGGTGCCCTTGCCTAGTCCAATCGTCGCCACGCACGCGCAAAGGTACGCCGACAGGATGGCCGCTGTGAAGAGCACCACGCGCACGATGACAAGTCCAGTGCACAGGAAGAAGACCATCTTGAAGAACTCATACTTGGTCGTGGGCGCGTCATACTCGAACGGGTTGGCCTCCAGCTTCTGCTGCGCCTTGCCCTGCGACTGCGGGTGCGCCTCCGCCTGCGCGGCACGCTCTGCGCGCGCCGCCATGGCTGCGGCGTCCTGGCGGGTCGCATCGTCGTCCTCTCGCCCGGCATCGCCGCCGCGCCGCCGCATCGCGGTCGATCAAGCGCGCCACCGCCACCGCTGTCGCTGTCGCTGCCGCTGCCGCTGCCGCTGCTGCCGCCGCCGCTGCCGCCGCCGCCGTTGCTCCTGCCGTCGCCGCGCGGCGCTACGATTCTGCTGCGCTGCAGCGGGCCGCGGTCCGTCGCCGCGCGCTGAGTCGCGGCCGAGGCTCTGCGGCCCTTTCGGCACAAGGCACAGCAGGGCCTGAGCAGGCTGCAGGAAGGTGCGCGCCGTGGAGGACTCGGACTCGGACTCGGACGAGCCCGCTGCGCAGGATACGAGAGCGCCGCGGAGCGACTGGGTGAGGTCCTCTATTTTGGTGCGAGAACGGGCGCATCTTGAAGACTTGCACGTCATTTACGATTCCTTGCAGCCGGCCGGCCGGCCGGACACTGGCCACCACCGCCACGGCAAGATCAGGCTGCAACCGCCTGCAACCACAAGGCCGACGCACATGGACGGCGCGCTCGTAGCTGGGTGCAAAGCGAGGTGCTTTTTCATGAGGCACATGACGTGAGCGCCGCGGTGCGGTGAGCGTCAGGCAAGCTTCTATCAATGCTCTTCTCGTATCTGTGATGAGTGTGACTCTCACTGAGCGGCAAGGTGAGGCACACTGAATCATTGGTTGCTTGCGAAAGAAAGGAGTCTGGGCGGGATAATTTAGAAGCACACATGATGAGAGCAAGAGCATCAGCCAGACAGCATCAGGCGATGAGCGCGTCATATGTCTTGGCCATGTCGAGGACGCCTTCGGAGGCAATAATGTCCTTGATCAGGTCGGCCATGCGCACGAGGTAGGCAGGCGCCATGGGCAGCGCGGTCGCGCGCAGGTCCTGGAGCGAGGCATTGAGGATCTTCTCGAGCAGCGGCTTGGACTGGTTCTCGACGAAGGGGTCGTGCGCGAGCTCGGTGAGCTCGGTGTCGAGGAGCTTAGCGTTGGCGCGCTCGCGCAGAGTACGGTTGAAGAACTCGCAAAGGTTGAGCGTGGGCGAGTTGGGCGACATCTGAATGATGCGCACGCTAGTGTTGTCGGCCTCGAGCGTGTTGTTGAGCTCCTCGAAGGCCGGCACGGCCTGGATGCTCCGGTGGTCCTGCACATGGCGGATGTAGTCGCCGGGACAGTCGGAGATAAGGTAGATGTTCTTGCCGCGAATCTCCTCCATGCGCGAGAGCAGCACGGTGAGTACCTCGTTGAGGAAGTTGGTGAAGATGCCTTCGTTGTGCACGAGGCCGTGGCGGCGGTCGCCCGGTGCAGAGCCAGGCGTCATGGCGTACGTGTGCGAGCAGAGGAGCCCCAGCGTGGCGCTAAAGGCGATCGTGACGTGCACGGCCTGGTCGATGGGCGAGGCCTCGCCGGGAGCACGCTTCATCTTGAGGTAAAAGGGCACCTCGTCCAGGAAGACGAGCACCGAGGTCGGGTCCTCCATGGCGCGCAGCAGGTCGCGCGAGAACTGCAGCCGATTGGCGCAGTTCTCACCGTCGTTGACGGCCTCGGCCGAGTCCAGCGTGAACTTGCGCGAGAGGATGACGCCGTCAAACCAGTGGCGGATGGTCTCCTCGGACTCGATGTGCCGCGCCTCGTACGCCTCGCGGATCTGCGGCAGGCCAAAGTAGCGCTCCACGTTCTCCTTGGTGATGGCGCGGTTGAGCTTGGTCTCCTCATCGCTGAGCTTGACGCCAAAGTCAAGGCAGACGCGGCGAAAGATCTCGAGATTGACCAGCTCACGCAGCTGCGCGTTGGTCAGCAGCGCATCCAGGTGAACCCACTCAGCGAGGAAGCGCAGCAGCTCCTCGGACTGCTTGGTGCTCTTGGTGTTTTGCTTGTACCGGTCGTGCCGGTGGTCACGAAAGGCCTCCCGGCCGTGCTCCTTGTAAAGCGCCACGACGCGATCCGCCGTGCGGGTGGGCATGCTCAGAAGCGAGGCCACCTGGAGTCTTGCTGTCCGACCGCCCTCACGGTCAGCCAGGACGACGAGTTCCTTTTCGTATTCGGTGTACGTCCTCCGAGACGATCGCTTTGCCGTGCCGCTGTCAGACTCGTCCTTGCTGCCGCTCCAGGCCCGCGCAATGTCCGCGGCCTTCTCCGCGAAGTCTGCGTCGGCTTCCGCGCCCCAGGACGCGTCCCCGCCCACCGCGCCCATCTCGGGCTTGGCGTCCATCATGTCCATTGTCGCAGGCCTCCCGATCGTCGTCGTCGTCGTCGTCGTCGTCGAAGCTGCGCTCGAAAGTCTTTCCTTGGGGGTCAGTGTTCTGTCTCTCTTTCTTGACTTCCCTCCTCCACAAGGCTTTCTCTCTGCTGGCCACCGTGACCTCGCGCACGCCTCGCGCGCCACGCTCTCGAACACGTCCTTGCTAAATCCTCGCCGCCGCAAGCCCCGACCCCCCGCGGCACATCCCCAAGAGACCGCTGCGCTTAGCGCGGACGCTGATGGGGTCGCCGCTGCACGTACCGTCCTTGTGCGCGCCGCGCCGCCGCCGCCGCCGCCGCCGCCGCTGCCGCCGCGCTCGCTGCCGCCGCGCGCAGCTTTCGCTTTCTGCTGCGGCAGGCGCCGCGAGGGACGCTTCTCGCATCATCGGGCGTCCGGAACAATTCGTACGAAGTTGTAAACACGCGCGTGTGTAAAACTTGACAAGTCAACCTGCAGAGGGACGCCGGGAAACTGCTGCTCACTCACAGTCAGGCTCTTGCTCGGGCTCGTCTCAAAAATACGGGCCAGGCTTGCTGCGTTGCCGTCTGGTTCACTGTCACAAGGCTGGGCGAGGTTGCACGAGATGATTTTCATAGAGATACAAGGGTTCAAGTTGAGACTTTGAGATGAGGAGCCCGAGGCGGGGGACGAGCGACCGAGCGCGAGCGCGGTCTGGTTGGTCGGTCAGAGACGGAGCTGGTCTAGGCCTAGAACTAGGGCTGGAGCTTGTCTGCTGCGGTCTGCGAGTCGCAGTTCGCGAGCTGGATAGCTGCGCTTCGGGCCTTGGTCCAGGCCTCCACGAGAGCTAGCTTGCAGCGAGCTCTACTAACTTAGCCAGCAAAGTAGCCGAAATAACCTAGAGCTCGTCTGCTGCGAACTGCGAGTCGTAGAGCGCGAGCTCGACGGGCTTGCAACTGCGCTTCGGGCCTGCGTGCAGGACGAACCAGAGGCCGTAGTTGGCGGAGAGGACGGTGGAGTCCTCGGGCGCGCGCGAAGCGACGAGGATGTCGGGCTCGTGGCCGACGAGCTTCCGGTAGACCTTTCTAGCGCACTTGTAGACCCTGCGTGGCGAGTTGTAGTTGGCGCAGTCACTGGCGACGCTGGCGATGACGGCAGAGCCCTGCGCGTCGTCATAGCCGGCGAAGTCCCAGGCATCCGTCCTCACGCTGCCGGGCTTACACGCGTCGCTCTCCACAAAAGCCGTCAAACGCCTCGCAGACAGCCCCGCCCCGGCGCCCGCGCCCGCGCCGGTCTCGGCAAGCCTGCGCAGGTCGCGCAGTGGGTTGTCGGCCTCGGCGGCGGCCCCCTTGGCCACGGCCGCGACGACCGCCATGACGACGACGACGACGGCGGCCGCGAGCACCATCGGCGCGGCGGGCGCCCGCCGCCGCGGCCCGCGGCGCGGCGGCGGCGGCGGCGGCATGGGCGCGCGGCTCCGGCTCTGCCGCTGCTGCGCGCGCAGCTGGCCTGGCCTGGCCTGGCCGCGGCGAGACTCGAACTCGGAGTGCTTGACTGTGCCCGAGTCCATCCATGGCCACTCGCCGCGACCGCGCGTGCCGCCTTGCACGCGCGCGCGCGCGCGCTCGGCTCGCGCGGGCGGGCGCGGCAGTCCGGGTCGCGCGGCGCGATGGCGCGCGGCCGGGCGGCGGCGTGGGCGGCGGCGGCGTGGGTGGCGGCGGCGGCGTGGTCGTGGGGGGCAGCGGCGCCGGCGGTGGCGGCGGTGGCGGTGGCGGCGGCCGCCGCCTCGTGCGACGCGCGCGTGGCGAGCGCGAGGTGCGCAGCGGTGGTCTCGCAGTGGACGTGCGAGCGCGCGGCGGAGGACCTGCTGGACGCGTGCTACGAGGAGGAGACCGGTGAGGGCCTGGCGGCGTGCGCGCGAGGGTGGTTCGCGGCCAAGCTGAGCAACAACCTGCGCGACCCGGCCTTCGTCGGGGTCTTCGATGGGGGGTCCACGGTGGGCAGGCTCGGCGCCGGCGCCAACAGCCGCTCGTACGTGTTCAAGCTCAAGGTGGGGCCGGGCGCCAAGTGCCGGACGGTGACGGTGGTCATGACGGCCAAGGACCCGACGGGCGCAACGCAGGCGGCGGCGGCGCTGCCGAGCGCGCTGGTCCAGACCCCGACGGCGCCCAAGCTGCTGCGGCTGCACCTGCTGGACTCGCCGAGCCGCGTCGCGCGCCAAGCGCTTCTGTCGGCCGCGAACCTGTGGAACAACATTCTCAGCCGCACCGAGGTGCCGCGATGGACCCTGACCGAAGACCTCGCGCTCAGGGACTACATCAGCACGATGCGCAAGACGCTGACGGCCGGGTCGCGCTTCCGGGGCGTCCATATCTACGCGCAGGTAGGCTACATCGATGGCGTGGGCCGCACGTTGGCGCAGGCTGGGCCTTGCCTGCTGCGCGAGTCAGACTCCATGCCCTTGGTGGGCGTCATCCAGTTCGACTCCGCCGACGTGCAGTCGCTGGTCGACGACGGCTCCCTGGATCGCGTCTTCACGCACGAGCTCGCGCACGTGCTCGGCTTTGGCACCACGTGGGGCGGCATGGTCGGAGTCGAGGACGGCGACGCGCAGGACCCCATCTTCATGGGCGCGCACGCAGTGGAGGCGCTTGCCGCCCTGGGCGGTTCCGGCGCGGTGCCCGTTGAAGCCTATGGGTCCGCAGGCACGGCCAACACGCACTGGCGCGAGTCGTATTTTGAGGATGAGCTCATGACCGGCATTCTCACGGGCCGTGCCTTGCTCTCCAATGTCACCATCGCCGCTCTGGAGGACCTCGGCTACTCGGTGGACAAGAGCTTGGCGGAGGCGTACATGTTGCCGAACCAGTTGGCACCCATGGAGGGCGCCAACAACGACGTGCGGCGGCGGCATCTTGAAGCGGGCGCGCACGAGGCGGTAAACGACACGATCTCGCTGGACATGGTGCGCATTCTGAGCCACGATGGTCGGCTACGCGGAGGCCTCGAGCTCGTTCGCTCTCAGCTTGCCAGGAGAGCTTCTTCTAGCCATACCACTGCACCCGCTCCGTCGGCTGACGATGCGCATTGATGGGAGCGACGCTTCGGGCGCGCGAGTCAACTCGCGTCCGGGCTCCTGAATGTGCGAATTGAAATGACCTTTTTGTACGATCTATACAAACGAACACCTGCCCTTTTCCCTCTTTGCTCGTGTTGTTTGCTTCCACCTGCTTCACGTTGCTCGACGTTGGTCACAAGCGGGGCTGTGAAAGCATCTTGTCGATCATGCGAAACTGGAAAGGGTAGCGCGAGTCGATGAAGATGGGCCGCAGGTCGAAGCGGTTGTCATCCACACCGTACGTCTCGGAGTGCACGGACGGGGTGAGGGTGGTCATCTTGTGGCGATTGCGCGCGTAGTGGATGAAGAAGGTCTTAACCTTCTCCGCGACAACGGCGGGCTCGAGATGGTTCCACTGCACGACGAGGCGCTTGAACATGGAGACCGGGCCGCAGCGCGCGACCTTGCGCAGGCGGCCGTAGGTGGAGAGCTCTGCGTAGGTCATCTGCATGTCCTCCTCGTCGGTCTGCGTGTAGGTCTCGGTAATGGGCTCGAGCTCGGCGGTGGGCGGCGCCTCGCTGATGGCGCGGAGGATGGTGTAACCGAGGCCGCCCTCGTCGACGGGCCTCGCGGCCCAGCCCAGGAAGCGCTTCAGGTCGACCTTGGAGATGCCGCCGATCGGGTTGAGGTCGGCCGAGGAGCAGTCGTACTTGGTCAGATAGCCGCGCAGGCCCTCGTCGACATTGCCGCTGCCGAGGACGAGCAGAAAGCCGGGCTTGCCGCGGACCCAGGGCAGAAGCTGCGCGAAGAGGTAGCTGAGCAGCATGCGCGCGCGCGCCTGGATGTTCTGCAGCGCCTGGTTCTCCGCGAAGGAGCCACCATGTACCTTGAAGCGCGGCTCGCGGCCGCCGCAGACGGTCTTGAAGAGCGAGAGGATGGCGGAGATGACGCCATCGATCTTGAAGCTCAGATGATAGTTGCCGACCGCATCGGCGAGCCCGCGCGCGAAGTCCTCGGTGGCCTGCGAGCTGTTGTCCGTGCCGAGGTAGACGGTGTGCATGATGCGGTTGGCGAACTCGCGCGGGTCCGTCGGCACGTAGCCCTCCTCGCCGCCAGCCATGCGGCGCGCGTCCGCGATGACGGTGGCGTCACCGGCTTCGGCGGCGCGCACCACCATCTGGCACATGGCGCCCACAATGGCGCACGTGGACGAAGAGTCGGCGCCGCCGCTGAGCGGCAGCAGAAAGCCGCTGGCGCCCGAACGACGCATGTAGTCCCAAAGCCAGCACGCCGGGCCAAAGGCGATCTGCTCCTCGGGCAGGTGGTAACGCACGGGCCGCGGCAGGGAGACAGCCAGCGCGCTGATCGGGTCCGAAAGGCGAAAGTCGACGTTCACCACGGGAAAGGGCCGCGTCTGCGCCGCCTGGACGCCGCGGCTTGCCTTGGAGATGCGGTACGCGCGGACCTCCTCCAGATCCACAACGGCCGTCACCACCTCCACGTCAGACAGGCTGAACTGAGAGCCCTGCGCCACCACCTTGCCGTTCACGGCGATGAGCGCGCAGCCATCGTACAGCAGGCGACCGCCGTCGCATCCGAGCTGGTTCGCGTACAGGTACACGCCGCCGCTCTTCTCGGTCGCGCTGCGGATGAGGTCCACGCGTGTGTCGAGCTTGCGCAGTTCAAAGTGCGAGCCGGACCCGTTGCCGAGAATCTCCACGCCCGAGAGGCCGAGCTTGATGTGCGGGCTCTCCGGCGTGAAAAGCTCCTCGCAGGTCTCCGACGCCACCCGCGTGTCCAGCGTCTGCAGGCACACGTCGCCGAACGGCACCGTGCGCTGGCCGGTCGCCGCCGCCAGCGCCGGGCTCAGGTAGTGGTCCTCCGCCTCGCCCTGGCGCGCCCAGCGCGTGAACCACCGCGGCTCGCGGTAGTTGCCGTCGTCCGCCAGGAACAACTTGGGCCGCACGCACAGCACCTTGCCATTCAGGCACAGCGCGCGGCAGTTGTACGGCACGGAGTTGTGGAGCATGGGCAGCCCAATATCGCACAGGATGCCGTCCGTCACGCCGCTCTGCAGCAGCTCGCCCAGCACCTGGGCCGAGTGCTGGAAGGTGTCGATCTCATGGAAGTGGTCTTCGCACCCGTACCCGGACAGCTCCAGCTCCGGCCCCACGCGGTACGTCGCCCCCCTGGCCTTGGCCTCCTCGATCGACCGCCGCGTGCGGGCCAGGTTGCCGTCAAAGTCCAGCGCCCACTGGTCCAGCGCGCACGTCGCCACCGTCACGTTCTGCATCCTGCCCGGCCCTCCTCGCGCCGCCGCCCTTGACGCAGAATCCGCTTTGCGCGGACGCGCAGAGTCTGCGGATTGACGCCGCGGCTGACTCGCTCTGATCAGCTTTTTTGGCTGCTTGAGAATGGGCCGCGAACGAACGAAAAGGGGTTCAACTTCGTTGTGGCGCCGCCGCCGCAGTGGCACTGCACTGGCACTGCATGAGCACCGACTCGGACAGCACCGAGTCGAGGTCACGGTGGCGGACGTGCGCGGGCGTGCGCGGCGGCTTGCAGCTTAGCTTGCAAAGGCGAGATCGCCAAGCCGCGCTGATCGTGACTAAGGTTCGTGAAAGCCCCGGCCGGAACTCAGCCTGCCTACAGACGCAGCAGCGAATGCAGCGTCCACGCAAACAAGCTCCTACCATCACGCTCGTAGCCCCACGCTCGTCCTCTCCTGGCGCTTTTCTTCTGTCAGAGTCAGCATGGCGCTTCATCGCGCTTCATCGCCCTTCATCCCATCGCAGCCCAGCCCGTCCTCGCCTCGCGCAGCTAAGTTAGCTGTTCCGTCCCGTCGTCCGCGATGCTCCTCATCCTTGAACTCTCAGACAGGAGTTGCGGAGCCTGTCATCAGGCTCAGCAGCTCTGGCAGCTCGGGCATTGCGCTGACAGACAGCTTCTGTGGCGTGGTGGTGGCAGCCGTGGCGGCTGACTCTGACTCGGAAGGTAGTTAACTTACTGTTTCGGTTGCCTTCTCGCAGTGGCGCTTGTTGCGCAGAAAGCCGCAGAAAGAAGGCCGGCCACGCACTGCACAGTGGCACACGTGGCGCGTGCGGCGCCAGCCTGTGATGACGCGAGCACAGCGACGCTGCGCATGCTGGCGGGCTGCGCAAGTCCCTCGCGGTCTGGTGACGCGGCCGGCGGCAGTGCGGGAAAGGTCGGCGGGGCGGCGCGGCGGGGCGGTCGGCGACGGCGGCGGCGGCGGCGAGGATGTCGGTGCTGGACTACGGCGTGCCGCTGCTGGCGCTGGTGGTGTTCGGGGTGCTGGCGCTGAGCGCAGTCAAGACGCTGCGCGGGCCCAAGGCGGCGGCGACGTCGGCAGCGGCCTCGGCGCAGGCGGCGCTGGAGAAGAAGAAGAAGGAGGCGGAGGAGGAGAAGGATGACCTCGTGGAGGTGCACTGCTACTTTGGGAGCCAGACCGGCACGGCGGAGGGCTTCGCCAAGACGGTGGCCAAGGCTCTGACGGCGACGCGCAAGCTCAAGGCGCGGGCGGTGGACCTCGAGGTGGCGCCGCGCGACGCGGGCCGCTTCGGCGGGCCGCGCGTGGTGCTCTTCTTCATGGCCACGTACGGCGAGGGCGAGCCGTGCGACAACTCGATCGACTTTATGGACTTCTTGCGCAAGGACGCCGAGGCGGGCGGCCCGCAGGACGGCTGGGCTGACGGCGTCGGCTTTGCGGTCTTCGCCCTGGGCAACACGCAGTACGAGCACTACAACAAGATGGGCAAGGACGTGCATGCGCGCTTGACGGCTCTGGGCGGTGTCGAGATGCACCCGCTGGGCCTGGGCGACGATGACGACGACCTGGAGTCCGACTTTGACAAGTGGCGCGAGGGCCTGGTGGCCTCGGTGCTCAAGTACGCGTGCCCGGACGCCTCCGGCGCGGACGCCGCGGCCGCGGCGCTGGCCGGCGCGGAACAGGGCAGCGGGGCTGGCGAGATCCCCATCGCCACCTGGCACGCCACCTTTGTGCCTAGCCCTGAGGACGACGCCGTGCGGCGCCGCGCGGGTCTGATCGAGTGCCGCCCCGGCGCGCCGCCCACCTCGCACTCGCACGTCGACATCTCCTCGCGCCAGTACTACCAGTGCACGCGCGCCACGATTGTGGAGCACCGCGAGCTGCGCCAGGACACGAGCACCGGCAACACCGTGCACGTCGAGTTTGAACTCGAAGGCACGGGCGTCTCGTACAAGACTGCCGACACACTCACGGTCTGCGCTGCCAACACGGACGACCAGGTCGCCAAGGTGGCCAGCCTGCTCGGCCTGGACCTCGACCAGTGGTTCACGCTGCAGCCCGTGATCGCGGAGGACGACGACGGCAGTGGCAACACGCCCAAGCCCATCTTCCCCTCGCCCTGTACCATCCGCACCGCGCTCGCCTACTTCACCGACCTCAACGGCGCGCCCTCGCGGTCCCTGCTGCACAGCCTCGCCGGCTTTGCGCAGCTCGCCGAGCACCGCGACCGCCTCGTGCGCCTCGGCTCGCGCGATGGCGCCGCCGACTTCAACGCCACCATCACCTCGCGCCAGCTCAGCGTCGCTGAGCTCTTTGAGACCTTTCCTAGCTTCAAGATCGAGGAGGACAACCTCGGCGTCTTTCTCGAGATCATGCCGCGTCTCAAGGGTCGCGAGTACACCATCGCCTCGTCCTCCGCCAGCCACCCCACGCGCGTCGCCCTCACCGTCGGCGTCGTGCGTGAGATGCGCTCGGAGAACCGCCCGCTCCTCGGCGTCGCCTCCACTCACCTCCACCGCCTCGGCGTGGGCGCGTCCGCGCTCATCTTTGTCAAGGACTCCACCTTCAAGATGCCCGCGGATCCGACCACGCCCATTATTCTCATTGGTCCCGGCACCGGTATCGCCCCTATGCGCGCCTTTCTGCAGGAGCGCATCCACCAGCGCAAGTCCGGCGCCAATACGGGCGAGACTGTGCTCTTCTTTGGCTGCCGCCGCGAGAACGAGGACTTCATCTACAAGGACGAGCTCCAGGATGCTCTCGCCTCGGGCGCCCTCACGCGCCTGCACACCGCCTTCTCGCGCCAACAGGCCCACAAGGTCTACGTCCAGCACATTATGGAGGAGCAGCACGAGGAGATTTGGCGTCTGCTCGAGGCCGGCGCTCACATTTACGTCTGCGGTGCCACGTCCATGGGCAAGGACGTCAACTCCGCGCTCCACAAGGTCGCCGCGCGCTACCTCGATGACGACGCGGCCGCCACCGCCTTCCTTGCTGACCTCCAGCTCAAGCACAAGTACATCCAGGAGCTCTGGTCCGCATAATACCGCGATGATTGCAGAAAACAGAAACGAAACGTGAAATCATGATTATGAGCATGTGCAAGCGACACATGAGCATGGGCAAGCGACACACGAGCGACACGACGCGACACACGAGCGACACGACACAACAAACGAGCGACACGAAGCGACAAACGAGGGATACGGCTCCAGCAATCAAAGAAGTCGCTTGTGCGATGTCGCTTGCGAGATGTCGCTTGCGCGATGTCGCTTGCGCGATGTCGCTTGCGCGATGTCGCTTGCGTGACGTCGCTTGCGTGACGTCGCTTGCGTGAGCTCGAGTCCTTGTAAAGCGCAAATACCTTCTTGTCTTCTGCTATCCCAACACATCACCATCATACGCACGACGAGACGACAACATCATCCTAACAAAGGACAAAGAATCTCAATCGTGCGGCGAAAAGGCGGAGGCGCCCTGAAGGTAGTGGTAGAACTGCTCCTGCAAGAGAATAACATTGGAGGAGCTAATGTCGGTGCCGCGCAGACACACCTCGAGGTGGATGGTGTAAGAGAACTTCTCGTTGGCCTCCATGCGAATCGTGCCCTCGACGACCTGGCCCGCGTTGACCGCGATGGGCTGCGGTAGGAGCATGCGGCACTGGTGCCAGTGCGTAAAGGGCGAGTGCGGCCCGGTGGACAGGGTGACGGTCTTGTGGCTGCCGATAAAGTCGACGTCGAACCAGCCGGCGATGCCGTGCAGCAGCGTTGTGGTGTTGACCACGAACTCAAAGGGCACGGTGATGTCGAGCATCTCGCTTACCTCGACGGTCTCAAAGTCAATCGTGTACGAGGCCGGCTTCTCCTGGTCAGCGATCAGGATGGACGGGTCGAAGGTGCCCACTACGGGCTGGCAAAAGTGCTGCTGCAGCGCGTCATCCACCAGGCTCGAGAGGTCGACGCCGTAAAAGTCCTTGGTCGCCCAGAACTGCGCCTTGGCGTACTGCTCCGCGTACAGCGAGTAGTCCGAAAAGGGCAAAAAGAACATGGTTCCGCACGAAGGGAACATCTTGGGCGTCGCGCCCTCGCGCAGGAAGCGGATGCGCCCGGCCACGTAGCTCTCCAGCATGCGCTCGTGCACCAGCAGGAAACCCATGGGCTCCGAGATAATCACGTCCACCTTCTCCGGCAGTTCCACGTCCTCCAGCTTGCCGCGCACGATCTCCACGACGCCCTCCAGGTTGTTGGCCTTGACCAGGCGCTCCGCGCACGTTGCCATCTCGCTCGCCTCCACAGCGTACACCTTGCGCGCACCAGCGCGCGCGGCGAAGATGGCCAGGATGCCCGTGCCCGTGCCCACGTCCAGCACCACCTTGTCCGCGAAGTCGCTCGGGTTCTCGTAGATGGCGCGCTGGTAGGTGCCAGTGCGCGAGTGATCCTGCAGCATGTTCTGCTGGTGCGCCAGCTGCCCATAGTAATGAAAGAAAGGGTGCTCCTCCTCGGTCGCGTCGCCCGCCGCCGTCTTCACCTCGCCGCTGCGCCGCCCGCTCGGGCGCGCGCCCTCTGCGCCGGCCTCCTCGCCCGCGCCGCCGCCCACCAGCCCTGCGAACATCATGCCGCCCAGGCTGGCCTGCGCTGGCCTGCTCTGCCGCGGGCGAGGCCGCGCCGCGCCCACCGCCAGCGCAGAGACGGCCGGAGCGAGGGACCGCCGCGCGCCGCCGCCCAGCTGCCGCCCGCGCGCGCAGCTCCCGCTCTGCCGCCGCACGGCCACTTGCGCCGCGACGCGCGACGCGCCAGCAACGCGTGCATGGCCAACAACAGTCGACAGCAACCGAGGTGAGCGAGCAGCAACCAACGCCCGGGCGTCGAGCGGGCGGGCGGGGCGGGCGAGCGAGCGAGCGAGCGAGCGAGCGAGCGGGCGGGCGAGCGAGCGAGCGAGAGAGGGAGCGATCAGGAGGCGGAGTCCGAGTGCTCGAGGAAGGCTGCGGCGCCCCTCGTGCCTCGACCAGAAGACCGTGTCCCCAGAGCGGGCCAGCTCGTGCTCTTGACGAGGGTTGGCAGGTCTTTATATGCAGAGGCCGCGCATTTCCGCTTGCCCCGGCTTTTGCCGGTGGCATCAAAGATTGGAACAAATACAGAGAACATTAGCAGTGCCCCTGAGGAAGGATGACCTGTTTTCGAGACCCGAAAGTGACCACTTTTTTTTTCGAGCCGGGCCTCGGGATGAGCCTTATTTTAGGGCGGTTTACTGCAGACGTATCGTGACAGAAGCAGCCTGCTCGTGAGATGAGCTTGATTCTGTAGTGGATGGCCTTGCGGTGAGACCGTCTTTACAGTCACGTTACTACTTTGTTGTTCGATCTTGACCACTTGCGGCGGGACTTGCGGACAGGCCGTCTTTACCGTAGAAAACATTTGATGTTTCTCGCTCGGTCCGGTCACTTGCGTATGATCACGGTTCTCTCTCGGTTGGTGGTTCGACGGCGGTTCGCGCGGACAGACCGTGAGGGTCTTGCACGGTCGATCATTTGCGGATAATACAGACATAACGCGTGATTTTGTCTTGTTGGCTCGAATGTAAAAGCTGTTTTGCATTTGTTGCATTTGTTGCTGTTTTGCATACGTCAGGCAGTCACGCAAGCAGGCAGGGTTTGTGTGTCTCTCCTTGCTTCTTTGCTTCCTTCCTTTTTCCTTCGTACTTTCCATCCTTGTCCCGTGTCAGGTCATGTTTGTGCATCTGGCTGGCATCCGTGGCATTGGTGTCGTTGGGCAGTATCCCAGTATTCAAAGGCCGGTTGGCGCATCATAGGGTCATGGCGACGAGCTCGCGGAGCATCTGCTCGTCCTCCTTGCGGACGAAGCGGCCCTTGACGCGGAGGCGCGAGTCGGCGAAGTTCTTGCGGACGTCGTACTTGACCTTCTTCATCCAGACGCGGTTCTCGCGCTTCTGGAGGAACTTCTCGATGCGGCGGCGGCGCGATTCGGGCGAGTAGCCGCCGATGTAGCCGGTCTGATTGATGTTGGCCGGGTCGGGCTTGTAGACGAAGGGCGGGGGCTGCTCGATGGGCACCGGCATGGAGGCAGCCGGCTTGGTGTCGGCGGTGCGCGGGTGCAGGGGCGGCTGGCCGGCGCGGGCCTGATCGCGCGCCTGCGCAGCCTGTGACTGGTGTTGGTGTTGATGGTGCTGCTGATGAGGCATGCTCCCGGGCTGCTGCTGGTGCGGCATGGTGGCCGGCTGCTGCTGGTGCTGCACGGGGTAGGCGTGGTACTGATGCTGGTGCGCCGAGGCGTGCGCGTCGTCGGCCTCCATGTGGTCGTCCGGCTTGGAGCCGCGGGGGCGGCCAGAGGCGACGCCCTGCTGCGCACGGCTCGAGGGCTTGGGCTTGGCGCGCGTCCGGGGCAGCGCGTCGGGGCCATCGAGGCTGCCAGAGAAGGACGGGTTGCGCATGCCGCGGTTGCGCGTGTCGTACTGTGACTGGTGCGCCTGCGGCGGGAGCGTGGCGATGCCGCCGGGCCGCGTCCGCGCGGTGCGCGACGCGCTGCCGGCGCGGGCGCCGGTGAGCGAGCCAAAGGACGAGAGCGAGGACATGCGCTCGCCGTTGCCGTCCAGGACGTCGCCGTCGAAGCCGTCGAAGCTGGGGAAGCCCGAGCTGCCGTAGGAGTTAAGGGCGCGGCCGGGCCCGCTGCCCATGATGTCCTCGACGCAGCCGATCGAGTCGCGGTGCAGCGGCCGGTTGAGCAGGTTGGACGCCGACATGTTGGACCCAGGGCGGCCCAAGAGCATGTGCGGGCCGGGGCCCGAAGCGCTGTGGCCGACGGAGCCGGGCGCGCCAGCGCTGGCCACGAGGTGCTGCGCGGCGCTCCCGACGGAGCCCATGCTGCGCGGCGGGCTGTTGGACATGGGCGAGTACGGGACCTGCGGCGCGTTGGGGTCGTCGAACATGTCGAGGCCAAAGACCTCGAGCAGGGGGCCGCCGAGAGAGGCGCTGCGGTCGCGCTGGCCCGGGCCGCCAACCGGGATGGGCTTGACGTCCGGGCTCAGCATGGGGCCGCGGCCGGCGTTGCTGTGCCCGCTGCCGTGGCCGCCCATGCCGCCGTCGCTGGCACCCATGCCACTGCCTCCGCTGCGCCGCAGGTGCGGGCCGGTGCGGAAAGGGAAGTTGGCCGGCGCCGTGAGCGAGGCGGGCGCGAAGTCATCCGTCTCCTCCTCGTCATTGAAGGAGAACTCGAACTGGCCGCCTCCGTCCTCCACGCCGCCCGCGCCATGGCCGCCGATGAACGGGTCGCCGTGCTGACCCGAGACCACCGAGCCCACGTCGTCGACGTCGCCCACGTTGAGAAAGTCCAGGTTGAGGTCGCCGTCGGCGCCCAGCAGGTCGCCGCCCTGCTGCGTTCCGAGCCGCAGCGTGCCCTGGTCGATCATCTCGCGCAGCACGGTCGGGTCGCCGTCCTCGATGCGCTTCATGAGCGGCTGCAGCGCCGGGTCATCGCGGATGATGAGGTCCTTGAGCGCGCCCTTGGTGTCCTTGTCCAGGTTGCCCTCCTCGCACAGCACAGACGCGCTGCGCAGCCGGTTGCTCAGGCTGCCGCTGCGCGGCCGCTTCATCTTGGGCGGCTCCAGGCTGCCGACCGCGTACGCGGGCGGCGTGTGCGAGAGCATGTTCATCTTGCCTCTCGCCTTTTTCCTTCGCGCCTTTCCCCCCTAGTCTTCCCTAGTGAGTCGCCGCTGCGCTGACCACTCTCTGCTTTCGGTGCGTGCGCTCGCAGGCGCCGCCGCCGCCGCCGCCGCCGCTGCCGCCGCGGGGCTCGCTGCGCTGCGTTGCGCGCTCGCCGGCTGCCGGAGCCTCGCCGCCGCGCCGCCGCCGCCGCCGCCGCCGCGCCGCGCCGCGCCGCGCGCGGGCTGGCTGCCTCCGCCGAAATGGATCAATGGATTGAGTTGGATCAGGGCAAAAAGCAGGCGCCCGATGCCAGCCGGCCGCCGGGCGATCGCCGATGCCGCCGCGCACCCGCCGCGGGCCGCGCCGCCGCGCGCCGCCGCCGCCGCCGCCGCCGCCGCTCGCCGCCGCCGCGCCGCGCCGCCGCCGCCCGCCGCTGCTGCCGTCGCGGCTCTGCCGCCGCGCCGCCGCGCCGCGCCGCGCCGCGCCGCGCGGCGCTGCTTTTTCCGGGCGCGCTGCCCACTGCCTGCGGGCGCGGGCGCCACTTGCCGCGCGCAGCCGCCCTTGTCGCGCCGCCCATTCCCGACTTGCGCGCGCGGCTTCCCAGCCGCAGTCTGCCTGCTGCCTGCTGCCTGTCACTGCTGCCTGCCTGCCTGCAGCGGCGCGGCGCGGAGCCGGAGGCGCCGCGCCGACGCGGCGGGCCTGCTCAGGCCGAGCTGGCCGGCGCTGACGCAGCGACACCGAGACAGGAGGAGGTGAGGCGGGAGAGGGGGCAGGGTACTGTGGCTGTGCCACTGTGGTCGTCCAGTCCGAGGCGCCGCGGCGCCCCGGCGCGCGCTTGGCGAGGCCAGGCCGAGGGGCGCGTGCGTGCGTGCGTGAGGCGATGGCGGCTGGAGGGGAGTGGATGCTTTGCTTTGGATGACAAGTCGCATGGTCTCGCCGTGCTCGCGAGGCGAACGCCGAGGCGGACACCGCGAAGCCCGCGAAGCCGGCGAAGCCAAGCCCGTGCATGCTCGAGGTGGTGCGCTGTTCGTCGGCTTGCGGGGCACTGCATGGATGGGAGGGAATTTGGCCTTGCAATTGTTGAGAGGAGAGGGAATTTTGATGAAGCAAATGCACTCGCGGTACGAGTTCGCATGCAGGCGCAGCGCGACCACATCGTGCGCACAAGCAGGCTCCGCGCAGCGGTGCCGCCGGTCAGCGGCGCCTGACAGCAGCGGCGTACGCGGAGGCAGCTTCTTTCGTGCGTGTCTTTGGCGTGCGGAGGCGGCGATGATGGCTGCCACGCCGGAGAACCTCGATGCAGGAAAGGAAAGAGAGATTGGACGACGATGAACAAGAGGGCGGCCGCGATTGAGAGCTCATAGCAAGAGAAAGCATGAAACAAACTTGCTGGGAGAACGTCCCTACATCCCGAGCGAAGCCGAGCGAACGCTGCACCCGAGCCGCATGCGAGAGAGACCTATGTCAACGCTCGATGTGGAGAGATGTCTTTGCAGTAAGCCCATGGCGTTGCGCTTGTTCGACGTAGGGGACGCCGATATGCTCGCTCGACGTGAGTATTGAGATGAAAACGCTCGACGTGGAGAGGTGTCTTCGTAGTAGCTCATGCCCATGGGTTGGCGTCCACGCGGTCCTGCGATAGATCGAGCCTCTGAGAGCGACTACATTCAGGTCAAGTCCTCATTTGCATAGAGTGCACACCGCAAGGCCCCGTTGGCTCGCTCGTGAGAGCGACTACATCCAGGTCAAGACCTCATTTGCATAGAGTGCACACCGCTGGGCCCCGTTGGCTCGCACATGATCCCGAGCAGCGCGTGCACGCTGGTCGTTCTGCCTGCCTGCATCTTCAGTCGCTCCGCTCGGCATCAACCAACCGAGCGGACGTCTTGGTGTGGATGCCAAGCGTCCAAAAAAAACGCACCGAGGGGCTGTGCGCCTTGGCGACGGAGGCGCGGGCTCGTCTCGTACGGCGGGCTGTGTGCATACGAGCCCCTCTTGGCCGGGCAACCCTCTCCCATACTCCTAATAACAACAACTACGCCACGGTGTTGCTTCGCGCGGCGGCAGCAGCGGCGGCGGCGGCGGCGGCGGCGGCGGCGGCAGGAGCGGCAGGAAGGCAAGCAGACAGGCAGGCGGCAAGCGCGGCGGCCCGCAAGACGGCCCGACTGGCCGGCCAGTCGGCCTCGCTTTCCCGCGCTCGCGGCCTTGCCTCCCGCGGCCGGGGGTGGTCCATCTCACCTTCCCTCGCTCCCTCCCTCGAGTCCGGCGGGTACGAGCTGGAGAAGGCCGCCATTGCGGCGAAGGGAGCGTGCGCACCATGGGCACGACGGCGACGTGGCAGCAGTACTTGGAGACGCAGCTGACGGAGACCGGCAATGTGGACGAGGCGCTCATGGTCGGCAAGCAAGACGCCGCGGTCTGGGCCAACACGCCCGAGTTCCTGCCAAGACAGTACGAGGGCGTGGTGACGCAGGACGACGGCACCGAGGCCAAGCAGACCATCAACGAGGCCGTTATTCTCGTGACCATGGGCCAGACGCTGCGCAAGCCGGCCGAGGGCCTGCGCGTGAACGGCGTCAAATACATGCCGGTGCGCACCTACCCGAACGGGTCTGCGGACGATGGCCTCGCCACGCTGTACTTTAAGAAGCCCAAGGGCGGCGGCGCGCTTGTCGTCACCAACCAGTCCATCATCATTGGCACCTTTGACGAGGCCAAGGGCCAGACCGCCGCCGCCTGCAACTTCGCTGTGGAGGCTCTTGGCCGCTACCTCTACGGCGCTGGCTACTGACGCTTCAAGAGCTGTGCGTTTTCGTTATCTCGTTGTCCTTTCATTCCTTCATGCATTGAGAATGCAAGTCGAAACACGCGTCGGCTCCGACCACCACGTGACCACGAGCAGGTCTCCTCTCTCGTTTCACGCAAACCAACCTTCTTCAAGTTTGGGTACCGGGTACCTTACCACTGTCACGGAACGACTAATTTCTCTTGCTTCATCACTGCAATGGAATCTTCCTTTCTACCTTCCTTCCCTTCTTTCGTCGTTCCACTGGTAGCTAAGCTAGCTAGCTATGCCCGCGACTTCACTGAACGAGCTTAGGCGCCGCCGGCGCAGCGCGCTGGAAGCCGAGGGCCGCAAAAATGGAGAGCAGCGTGCGCGTCGTAAAGGCCTGAATCTGCTCCTTGACGACAAGCAGGATGGCCATGGACAGGACGGACTGAAACAGCTGCGCGGACAGGCCCTTGAAGAGGCCCTGGATGCCCTCGTTCTTGATGATGAACTGCATGGCCTGCAGGAGGTTCTTCTTGGCCTTCTTGGCCTTCTTGGCCGGCGGCGCGGCCTCGCCGTTCCCGTTGGCAGCTTCCGCGCCGGCCGCGTGCTCGTGCTCGTGCTCGTGCTCGTCATCCTTCTCGGTCTGTGCCAGGACGCGGCAGAGGTCCATCGGGTACGCCACGGTGACGGCGAGGCTGCCGGAGAAGGTAGCGAGCGCGAAGGCCTCGAGCGCCGTCAGGTCGCCCTTGCGCGAGCCCAAAATGAGCGGGCGCACCTGGTCGTAGACGGACATCTGGATGGCCGGCTGGAGCGCGCCCAGGATGTAGGCGTCCAGCGATACGTAAAAGCAGGCCAGGCCGCCCTTTTTGTACATCTGGCGCGCGATCTCCAGGGCGCTCACGCTCTTCTCCGTGGACGCCTGCACGCGCGACACGACCGCCTCGAGCGGCATGATGAGCGGAAGCTCCAGCACCTCCGAGAAGAAGCCCACCACCAGGTTCGACAGCGTGTCCATGCCCTTGCTCGGGTCCTGCATCATGGACAGCCGCAGCTTGCGCAGCGTCGTGTACAGGTAAAAGTAGAAGAACTTGCCCGTCACCGACTTGACCATCTTGGGGCCGATGCCCTTGTACAGGCCCGCCACGCCGCCGCCCTCGCGCTGCAGGTCCTCCACCGTCTCCGTGTACGTCTTACCGGTGGACGCCATGCGCGTCTTGATCAGGTCCAGCGGGTACACCACCAGCTTCGAGACCGCGCTGCCCACGCCCGCATTCGTCGCGTCGATGAACGCCTGCATCCTCCCGCCCGCCTGCTCGCGCTCCTCCACCTCCTTCGAAGCGGCCGAGGTCTGTCTGCCCCTCGCTCTCCTGGGCTCCGTCGCCCGCCGCACGCACGGACTCGCCTCGCCTGCGCAGGCAGCAACGACGCAGAGGGCGACGCCGCGGGCAGCGAGCGCGCAGGGCTCGGGCTCGGGGCGGGACTGACGCGGCTCTGCCCTCCCTGCGTGCCTCGCCGCGCGCCGCCGCGCTCACGCGCCTCGTCCGAGCCGCAAGGCAGGTTTGGCGCCTCGGTCCGCCCGGCGCCGTCCGCTCCGCCGCCCGGACCGCGCTCGCCGCGCCCAGGTCTGCGCGCCGCGCCGCCGCGCTGCGAGCAGCCGAGCCGAGCCGAGCCGAGCCGGCTGCGCTGCGCCGCGCTGCGCCGGCCGAGCGAGGGCGCCGAGGCCGGCCGGGCGCGCGCGCAGCGAGGCCGCGGAGGCCGCCGTGGACCTCGTTGCGCGCCTGCGCGCAGGATTTACATCAGGCCCGGGTTGACGCAGCGGTGCGTCAATGCCGAGGCGGCAGGCGGCGCGAGGCAGACCGAGGAGCGCGGCGACGCGCGCGCGGGCGCTGCGCGACGGGGCGAGCCGCCGGCGCGGGCCGCGCGAGCGCGGCGCCGAGGACGGGCCGAGCAGGCGCAGGGGCTGTGCGATCAGTTTGGCTTCGAGGATGAGGTCCTCTGAACAGCACCGCCAGGCGCGCCGGCGCGGCGACCAAGGCCGCGACGCGAGAGCGAGAGCGCGAGCGCGAGCGCGGCGGGGCGATTCAGGATGCTGCGGTGCGCGCGGGGCTCCGGCGCTCCAGGCCGAGCTTCGTGGGCGGTCTTTTCATCATCGAGCTTGATGATCATCTTGACAAGAAGATGCGGATCGTCACAGGGGTCACGGGCGACCATGATGATGATGAGGCCCCACTGTCGCCTGGTCCGGCCGCACTGACGGCCCGCAACGGCGGCAGCGCCCGCTGTGCGCTGCTGCCCAGGTGTCGGACGAGAAGGCTGAGCCAGGCGACGCAGGGCGGCCCGGCCGCTGGCAGGCACGGGCCAGGCGTCGTGAGCTTGCGTCAGAGGCGCGTGAAGGTGAACTGGTTCAGGTGAACTGGTTCATGAGCGTCTTGGCCGTGACCGACCGGAGTCGAGCGCGGAGGTGCGCCCGGTCACTGGCGTTAATTAAATTGTGAGGTGCGTACAGTGCACGAAAACTGTGAGGGGGCTCGTAGGCCTCCGCGCAGGCGGCCGCCGCGTCGGCGGAGATCGTGCCATCGAGCTGTCCGTCAACTGCCATCGGGCTGTCCGTCAGCTGCAGCGCCGTGGCCGACTGCGTCATGGAAGGCCTCGCTCTCGCAGAGTGTCTTACGCATGAAGGTCCAGGTCGGTGACACTGCGCTGGGTGCCGGGCTCCACGTTACCGTCACGCTTGGCGCTGTTCGCGCGTAGTAAAGTGGCTGTTCATGTAGCTGAAGGCGGGTCGTTCACGAGCGCATGCTCGCCTGTGGCCTCCATGCGTGTTTCCAAGCGGGGATGAAGTTCCAGCCCACGCAGACACATGTGCATGTGTGGCCCGGGTTGGCGCCATCGGGCAAGTCGACGCCAGTCGGCTAGGCCTTACAGTAGTTATCCACTGACTGTGACACCGAGGAGAATTACGCCAAGGGTGTTGCTTGCTCAGCAGGCCGTCTAGCTAGTACACTTTCCCCCGCCACCTCGACAGGCGCCAACCTGCCGTCGCGCAGCACCGCATTCAGCCTCGAGCGCCACGGCACGGCAGACTTCATATCTCGCCTGGCACGGGAGCTTGCCGGCAACCTTGTGCTTTAGCCTGATCTTTGAGCAGCCCTGACAGCTGAGCACGGCCTGGAGATGACAAGGTTCAGACCTAGGCATGCATGGATGCATGACGGCAGCGCATCCACGACAGCAGAGCCGCTCTTGTGACCAAAAGACATGGGCTGCGCTTGACTCTAGCTAGCTAGCTAGCCAGCAAGAACTCTGGCAAGCTCATCTCATCTGGACGATCGAGATGCTCAGTCTGGCCTGGCCACGACACCGCTCGCTGGCCAGAGCTCTACGTCATTAGCTGCGAAGTTACTCGCTCGTTGAGCATGTTGTTGTTCAAGTTGTTGTTGTTGTTGTTGTCGAAGACGACTCTGCAGCGCAGCTTTGCCTCGCAACAAACTCCGACCACGAAAGCGCCGACCGGGGCGGCGGCGCGAGCAAGGTCGTGGCCGGGTGGCCGGGGCAAGGCAACGCGCCGCGCCGCGCTGCGCTGCACTGTGCTGCGCTGCTCAGGCGCGCTCGCGCGCTTGCTGTGCTTGCCTGCTTCCTTGCTTGCTGGCCGCTGACTCCTGACGGCCGCCATGGACGAGGACCTGTACCTGGTGCTGGGCGTGCGCAAGGACGCCGGGCGCAAGGAGGTGCGGGCGGCGTACCTGCGGCTGGCCAAGGTGCACCATCCAGACCGTGGCGGCGATGAGCGCAAATTCCAGCGGCTGCAGGAGGCGTACAGGGTGCTCTCGGACGCGAACGAGCGCGCGGCGTACGACCGCGCGGGCGACCGGTCGACCTGGGTGGCACAGCGGTCGCAGGCGGACGAGGGATTCGCGGAGCACCTCCGGCAACAGCGCGAGTACGCGGCGCGCTTCTCCAAGGATGGCACCCCGCCACCAGGATACGTAAACTACAACGTGGACGAGTGGGAGCGCGGCCACGGGCTCGGCAAGTATGCGCACACAAATCGGCAAGGGACGCAAGAGCTGCGGGACTACTACATGGCCATGAATGCGGCGCAGACGCAGGCCGGGCGCAAGGAGCAGGAGAAGCACATGAACAAACACCAAGCGTTTTTCCACCGGCAGCGCATCAAGGAGCAGGCAGCCGCTGTTCACGCGCGCTGGCGTGCAGAAACGCAAGGCGACAAGGAGGAGGACAAAGGTCGGCGCTCGCTGCACACGTTCGCAGAAACGCGAAGCGACGAGGAGGACAAGGGCAGGCGCTCGTTGCACGCATTCGCCTCGCCAGCACTTTCCCAAAGGCATTCCTCCTTTGCAGCGGCCCGGGCCCTGGCGCTCTTGCGAAGGGCGGCGCGTTAGGCTTAGTGGGCAGGCTAGTTGGTACCACCTGCCACCACTGCATGGCCAGTGGCACGGGCAGCAAACCAGCTTCGAGCTCTAGCTAGTAGCGAGTAGGTAATGTCAAAAATCGCTGGTGGATGGGTCGGGAAACATGCGCACGTGGCAACGCGCTCGCTCAGTGGCTCAGGCTCGCGGAGGATCGTTCGCGAGCTCGTTGTCAGGTTCAGGCGTGGGCCTCGGAATCGGGCTTGGAGTCGCCGGTGGCGTCGGTCTTGGCGTCGCTGTCTCGGTCGGTTTTGTCGGTCTTGTCGTCGGCACGGTCGGCCGCATGGCTGGAGGCCGCGGCCGCGGCCGGCGCCGCCGGAGCGGTGGCCGAGGGCGACGCCGCGTGCTCAATGAGCTTGCGCAGGTCAATGGCCATGCATGTGAGGTTGTCGTCCGTGCCGCGCTCGAGCGCCAGGCGCATCACGCGCTGTACGCCGGTGGCCGCGCCGTGCTCCAAAAGCAGGTCGGCGGCCTCGGCGTTGGACACCTCGTCCCAGACGCCGTCCGAGGCGATGCAGAGAACGGCAGGGCCGTCGCCCGGCGCGAGCTCGCGCGAGGCGACCTCGGGCGTGCCGGTGACGTAGGGCTTGAGACTGGCATCGCCGAGCGCGCGGCTCACGGCCAGACAGCCCTGGACTCGGGCCAGACCGCCGCACATGATGACCATGCCGCCCTGGTCGCGGATGCGCTCTGCCTCGTCTTCAAGACTCGGCACGTGGTCACGCGTCAGCGCCTGGACGGGCTGGCCGTGTTGCGCCAGCACGCAGCGCGAGTCACCAACATTGCCCACGGTGAGGCGGGCGCCGCCGCCTGCCGTGCCTTGCACAATGGCCACCGTGGCCGTGGACCCGTCCTGCAGGTAGTTCTCGTGCGACAATTCGCAAAAGACGCTGTCCAGGCTCTCAAAGGCCGCCTGCATGGCCCTTCGCGGCGCCGTCTCCAGATGCGCGTGGTTCGCCAGCGTCTTGAGCAGCTCCGCGGCGCAGAACTCCGCGCAAAGGCTGCCGCCGTGCCCGTCAAAGACGCCGAACAGGTGCACGTTCTGCGCGCGCCCCACCCCGAGCCGCGTCGAGAAGCAGTCCTCCATGTAGTCGCGCCGGCCCTTGCGCGCAATGCACGCGAACTGGCCCTGCGGCCCGTGCTCCTGCCGCTCGCGCGCCGCCTCGTTCCCGCCCTCGCGCATCGCCTGCGACCGCTCGGACTCCTCCGCCTCCTCGCCCAGGTCCTCCGACGACGACCGCCTCAGCAGCCGCGCGCGCAGGCTCGCGCGGATGCGCTCGCGTTCCGGGCTATCGCGCCCGTGCGGCCGTTTGCTGCCCTTGCTCTTGCCCTTGCGCGTGCGCCGCGGCACGGCTGTCGCGCCCGCGCCCGCGCCTGCGCCCGCGCCCGCGTTTGCTGCGGCGCCCGCGCCCTCCTGCTGCCGCTGCCGCTTCAGCAGCTGCTGCACGGGCTCGCCGCCGGCGCCGGCGCCGCCGCCGACCTCCTTGGCCTCGCCAAGCGCCTCGCCCTCCGCCCGGGCGCCCTTGCGCAAATTACCTTTCTCATCCTGCTCCACGCTCTGCTTGCTCTGCGCCGAGCGCGAGCTCGCCTCGTCCCCATCTTCGTCCTCGTCCTCGTCCTCGTCCACGGGCTGCTGCTGCTGCTGCTGCTGCTTGGCCGTCAGGGACGCGGTCACGAGACCCTGCAGCTGGTCCCAGAGGCCCTGCGGCAGGGCGTCGGCGGCGGCACGCGGTGGCGCCTCGCCGCCGCCGTCCGCCGCCGCCGCCGCGCCCGCCGCCGCCGCGGCGCCCTCGCCGGCCGCCTCCATGCCTGCGCCAGCCTGCTGCTGCTGCGGCGCCGCCTGCTTGCGCCGGCCCATGGGGCCGCGCGCGCGGCCCGCCCGCCGCCGCCGCCCGCCGCGCCGCGCGCCGCGCGCCGCCCCGCCGCCGCCGCCGCCGCCGCCGCCCGCGCGCGCGCCGCCCGCGCGCGCGCGTCCAGATCCACGCCTGCCGGCGCTGCCGCGCCATGCCATGCCTGCCTCAGGCGCCTGTCGGCCCGCCTGCTCGCTCGCCGCAGCCTTGATGCGCCATGCGGCGGGCGGGGCGGGGCGCGGGGCGCCGCGGGCCGGGCGGGGGCGGCCGGCGCCGCGCGGCCCGGGCTCCTCGAGCTCCCGCCCGGTTCTCGCCGGGTTTGGGCCGAGTTTGCAGCGCCTGGCCGAGCTTGAGCCGAGGCGTCGCCGCGGCGAACAGGAAAGCCTTGGGCCCTTGGAGGCTTTGCTCGGAGGCTCTTGTGTCCATGCCAGGTTCGACGGACAGACAGCCTGACTCGCCATCGCACGGCATCGCACGGAGGCAGATGGGCATGTGACTCGGCGTGAGCGAGTGACTGTGAGCGTGAGTGAACGAATGCGCAGCCTGCCGACAGGCTAGGCCTACTAGCCTAACGTTAGGCCTCGCCAGCCAGCTGACTCGGACTCGCGGCCACGGTGACTGGAAAGAAGTGAACAGCTTGTAACGTTGCCGGAAGCGCACTGGAGTGAAGACAACGTCGGCGAAGCGTCGCGCTTCGCTGGTCGCTGCCGCGAGGGCGACAGCGTGGATGATGCCATCGTCCAGCCGATATCAACAAGAAGCCCGAAGTCGGTGTCGGGATGAGGCCAGCCGACAGCCTGCTCTGAGACCACTTGCTCGCCCAAGGACCAACGCCACTTCTTTCGTAAGTCACCTTGCGTGGCACAACAGGCCGGCAAGTAAGATGGAGCTTTCTGGTCCGGCAGCCAGGTCTGAGCAGTCCGACAGCGAGGTTCGCGGTCGCTGATTTGCTTCGAAACGCGAGTCACCCTGATAGACTTTTCTTTTTCTAATTAGGTTGGCAATCAAAGAGTAGAAGGCTGACTGTGTGGGTAGGTGCGTTTCCCCTTGGGAAACTCGGCATCAATCGCAGCGCGACCCTTGGGGAAGGCAAAGTGGTCCATGTGCACGCGCGAGTCATAATTGAAAGCGCCAAGACGCGGCGCAGACTCGGAGGCGGCGCCGCTGGCGGTAGAGGAGGCGTCATGGCCCATGAGCTTTGAAAAGTAGCCATGCGGAGTGCTCTCGATCTTGCCGCCGGCCCACATCGGCACCTCCAGCGCGCCGCGTGAGGGCGGGCGCACGCCGCGCTCCGCGCTGTGCTGCGGGATCATGCTCTGCTCCTTCTCGTGGCGGTCCAGCACGTTTCGAGTCGGGTCGTCGACCTGGCCCAGCTTGACGCGTACCGCGGCGTCGTTCACCGTAAACGGGTTGTACGCGCTCTCAATGACAATGTCCAAGAAGACATTGTCCTTCTCGTTGGTTGCCTGCAGATACTTTTCGTACTCCGCGCGAAGCAGCCGTCGGTACTCCTCCGGATCGCGCGAGGTCATCTGCGCCGCGATCTTGTGCTGGATCTTGGTGAACACCTTGGTGTGCCACTCCTGGTACCGCTGCTGGCGCTTGCGCAGCTCCATCTGGTCGTGGAAGTCCAGCATCTCGTCCACGTCCTTGGTGAACTCCTTTGTCTGTAGCACCTCGCTGTACATCTTCTGGAATTGCGCCTCGCGCTTGACGCGCAAGTTCTCCAGTCGGTCGCGCACCTCGCGCTCGGACTGCGCCTGCAGCTGCTCCATTTTAGCCCAGTAGGCGCGGTTGCGCAGCACCTTCTTTTCCTCTAGCGCATCCTTGACACGCTTCTTGCGCGCCGCCTCGCTGCCGCGCCGCCCCGCCGCCGCACCGCCGCTGCGCGCCCCGCTCGGGGACCCAGGCGACGCGCGCACCAGGTCGCCCAGCAGCGACTCCGAGTACACCCTGCACCCTGATGCCTTGGTCTCCGGCGCCATTGCGCCCAATGGCGCCGCCCGTTCCCGCGCCCGTTCCCGCGCCCGCGCCCGCGCCCGCCAGCCGATTGCCCGCGTGCACGAGCACGAGCACGAGCGCAAGCGCAATGCGCGAGATGCCCTGCAATCCGTTGCCAGCCAGATGAAGGCGGCCGGGCTCGGAAATGTGCACACGGGGTCCTCGGTACAGGGTGTCACCACTGCACCATCACAGACGCCGCGACTCGGAGCCTCCGAGTCGGGCTCGCGAGTCTCGCTTGCTCGCACTTAGCTTACGGCGAGTTATTGATGTGAGGTGGTGGAACTTGGGCGCACTTGCGCGGGAGAACTGCATCTGCCTCTTGGCTGCTCGCCGTGACTGCTGCTTCAAGCGTCAACCTGACTGGAAGTAAGTAGGGAACAGGCTTTCGTTGGTGGTGATGGGTATCAGAAAAGCTTCATCACGGCAAAGCACTGACAGGTCTTGGGAACAGTACCTTGTGCCATTCCACGGCTTGCTGGCCTTGGCCCTCGCCCCAGTTGAACTTGGCGAGGTTGGCCCTCCACGATGGGTCAGACATTTTGATGCCAGGAAGGCGCGGATTCGCGGCAAAGTCGCGAAGTTTCTTGACAAGCTGTCGCTGCGTGCGATACAGACAGTCATCCGGGAAAAGCTCGGGGTAACTGAGCTGACGCGGGCAGAGTGGCAAGCACGCGCACGTAGCAGCCTCCAGCATGGCAACGCCATAGAACTCATGCACGGCGGTGGAGACGGCAACATCGGCTTCTTTGAGCACCTTCAAATACGCCTCACGGTCCTCCATATGGCCCCAGTGCCGCACGCGGACGCCCGGCAGCGCCTCGACTTTAGCTCGAGCGGTCGCAGCCGCGCCTGCGGCTGACGGCGCGGACTCGCCCAACACGTAGACGTCGAGCGGGCCGTGGCCCTCGATCTCGGCAAAGGCCTCCAGCACGGCGATCCACTCCTGTGCACCCTTGTCGTGCTCGAAGCGATGCGGCCACACGACGCGCAGCGGCTCGCGGGGAGGCTGCGTGGAGGGGGGGAGACTGGGAGGGTCAGGGAATGTTAAAGTCGCCACAATTGGGACGCGCAGCACGATGGTCTTGGCGCGCAGTGCATCCACGTCTATCTTCGGAGGCCGCACACGCGTGGGTATCCTGTTGAGAAAGGCTGGCACACGGGAGAAGAAGGAGTCACGGTTGTATTGCGAGTTGAAGGCGATCACGTCGACACACAAACAGCTCACAATTTGGTTCCACCCCAGATTGAAGGCCGCCTGCCCTGCGCTGCGCTCTGCTTCTGCCGACTGCCGCGGGTACTCGAGCTGGTTCTCGTGAAAGTATAAGATCTTGCGCGCGCGCTGCAGGTCTGGGCGCAGGCCGAGCAGCTCGGCCACGTTCATCATGGCCGAGAACACCACCGTCTCCGCGCCTTGCGGCAGCTCTGCCGCAAACCACGCTGCGCTCGCGAGCATGCGCCAGTGCCACTTGGTGCCGCCCTCGAGCCCGACCACCTGCACCTTGGCGTGGGTCTCCCTCGCGCCCGTGTCCGGATCCGTGTAGCCCTCCAGCCCGCGCAGCGTCTCACACAAGCGCGCGTGCGACCCACTCAAGAAGGGCTCTGCCACCACACAGAGCCGCTCCTTCTGCTCCTCCTCCTCTGCTGCCGCCGCCGCCGCCATGCTACCTGCGCGTGCGTGCGTGTTCCCGCTCGCGCCGCGGCGCCGCGCGTATTGGTCTTGAGATCATGTCAGTCTACTACGAAGAGTGGCGAAGAGTGGCTGCAGCGCGCTCTGCATTGCGGCGCGGCCTGGCGAAACCACGGAGCATGTGATCACTGCTCTCAAAGACTGATGAGCTTTTCATCAGCGGCATCATGTCAGGATTCTCTGTCGCGACAAGGAATGCGCCATGGCATCCATCGGACTGGGTACAGAAAAGAAAAAGGGTTTGGTCTTGATTTTCACTGGTGGCTGCGGCGTTGGCGATTGTGAGAGGGCATCAATCACATGATGGAGCAGCAGGAGGTGGCGGAGTTGTTCAGGTTGAGTTTGACTCGCGCGTAGATGCGGAACTCGTGCTGGGAGCAGGAGATGTTGTCTCCGATCTCAAGCTTCATGTCCTCGTTGGCCTTGAGCTTGATGTGGGTTCCGAACTTGGACTCAACGTCGTGGAGGAAAAAGTCGCCGTTACGGTACTGGACGATCGAATTGACGCGGCTGACGGTGCGGTCGTTGAGGGAGATGACACGACGGCCCGGCAGCGGTACGTAGTCCTCCTCGTCGCGGCTCGTGGAGGTCCAGCGACCGATAATGGTGACGGACTCAGTGAGGATGAAGGTCTGGCGCTTTTGCGGGCCGGAGATGCACTTGAGCACCATGTAGAAGGGCTCATCGG
Source organism: Thraustochytrium sp. TN22 (assembly GCA_013306675.1). Taxonomy (NCBI): domain Eukaryota; class Bigyra; order Thraustochytrida; family Thraustochytriidae; genus Thraustochytrium; species Thraustochytrium sp. TN22. The sequence goes on along the minus strand of JABLUY010000046.1, from coordinate 28,932 downwards.
CCAGCTCGCGCTCCAGCTCCGTCAGCGTCATGCCGTGGAGCTGCGCCTCGAGATCCGTGCGCTTCGAGAAGAGCTCATCGTCGAAGGAATCGTCCTCCGCGAGGATGTTGGCGTCGTCCAAATCCGACAAGATATCTTGGCTCTCGTTGGACGCGATGCTCAGCGTCTCCGCGTCGCAATTGTCGACCTCCGAATCGTACTCGTTGTTGTACTCGTGGCTACCCTTAGGTTCGCTCTGGCTGCTCTGGCCCCTGTCGGCACCGCTGGTTGCGCTGCCGCCCCCGGCCCCGTCCCCGCCGACGACGCTGCCGCCGACAACGCTGGTACTCGCACTTTCGGGCGTCGTGTCGGTGCCATTGGTGCCGCCCTGGGCGGCTACGAGGCGCTCCAAGTAGGCCAGTGTTTCGCCCTCGGAGCCCTCATCAACGCTCTGGCTCGCCGACTGGCGCCGCCGCGATGCGCTGCGGTAGTGGCCTTGGGCTGGCGGCTCAAACATATCTGGCGAAATGCGCGTCACCACGGCCGACTTGCTTTGCGCGGCCCGCTTGCCCGGAAAGCGATGCGTCTCCGAGGAATGCGGTGTCCCGAGCACCGAGTCGAGCTCACGCGCGGAGCCCGTGTTGATCTTGGCTGCGGACCCGCGCCGGGCCGCCAGCTTGAAGGAGGCTCGGCTTGTTTCGTCCATGGACTGGCGCGTCGTCTTGAAGTGAGTGGGCAACACGTCTTTCGGCCTGAAGCGAATGCGGTCAAGCTCCTCGGCCACCTCCGCCTCGGAGAGCTTCATGACGGCAAGGAAGTCATCGCGGTGCAGACCGTACAGCACGGTCTCTTGATTGGTGGCCACTGAGTATGGCACGCGCCACGGCTTGTCCGGGTGTGAGAGCGCGTCGGTCAAAAGATCGTCAAAAATGTGGCCGCCGCCCGGGATCTGCGTCACCGACTCCCGACGCGCCAGCGGCTTGAGCGACTTGCGCTTGTTCGCCGTCGACCCGGAAATGAAGATGGCTCCGGAGCTGACAATATACATGCACTCGTGCACATCGCCAATCGCGAAGATCTGCGTTACGCTCGTGATGACCACGCGGAACAGCCTGCGCGACAGCAAAAACAGCCGCGAGTCGTTCAGCCGCCTCAGCGATGGCACGTTTTGCAAGTCGTGCACGTGCGCCTGAAGCAAGCGGTGGTCCACGATCGTTTTGATGACCTCAAAGTTCGACGGATGAATCACAGCTTGCGCCAGGTAGAAGTCAATGTACAGGCAGCGCGTCGCGCCGTCGGCGCGCACCGACGCGGACGCCGGCGAGCCGGAGAATAGGGACATCTCGCCCAGCACCTCGCCAGCCGCCACCTGGTTGAGGATCTTGTCCGGGGCGTTGTCGTGCGAGACCCGCGCCGCGCCCTCCGCCACGATGAAGAGCCCGGTCACCTTGCTGCCCTGGCGGATGATGCGGTCGCCGTCCGAGAAGCTCATCGAGCACGATGCGTACGCCAGCTGCTTGAGCTCGTCCTCCTGCAGGGTCTCCAGGAACTCAACCTTGCGCAGCGCTGCCAAGTTCGCCTGTAGGCGCTTGTCAATCGCCGCGTCCGACTCCGTCTTCTTGAGAGCCACGGTGAGCTGCGAGCGCCCGATCTTGATCGTGTCGCCCTCCATGAGCAGGTGCAGCCTGCCCAGCGGATTCTTCGCCTGCCCATTGTATCCGTTCGGATCCACCACGCGCCGACTCAGCTCCACGAAAACACCCTTCTTGCGGCTCTCCGGCATGGCGCTTACAAAGTAGGAGCGGTCGTAGCACGTGATGGACGCCGCGAAAGGCGGCATCTCATAGTCTTTGACCGCGATGTCGCACTCCAACACCTTGCGCCCAATTACCACGTCGTCCGCCGATGATGGAATAATAAAGTACGACACTGCGGTGTGGTTTCCATCGCCCAACTGACGATACCGCACTGACTTGCGCGTCCGCGACACGCGAATCGCAACACTCTCCCAGAGCTCGCTCCCGGCCTTGGGGTTGTCCATGATGCGCCGCGCCGTCACTTCGTGACACCGTCCGAAGCGAAAGATGTCGTCAGGCTGCACCGCCACGCTGCGGCCCTCGCGCAGCACCAGCAGCGTCGACAGCAGGTGATTCGCCGCCAGGCTGCGCAGCCAGAACCGGTTTGCTTTGTCGCGCTCGATGCGAAGGTGGAACTTCGCTACGCCCTCGATCATGAACTGATTGCTGTTATGCGATCCGATCGAGATGTCGTGCACGCCGAACGACTCCACCTTGCCCTTGCACGGTCCATCGAGCACCTCTAATTTCACGCTGCACCGAAAGAGATCGTCTATCTCATGCTTGCGCCGCGCCGCGCCCGTCAGCATCAGCGAGTCCAGCACCACTGACGGCTGCCTTACCCCGGCATTACGTCGCACCTGCACGCCCACCTGGGCGGCGGTCTCCTCGAGCACCTGGAAGTGGTCCTTGGACATGTCCGACTCGCTCCACACCGCATCCAAGAAGGTCTCCTCCTCCAGCACGCTCGATCCGCCCAGGAGGTTGCGCTGAAGCTTGGACATGTCCTGCGAGAGCTCCGCAGTCGCAAGCTGGGTCTCGCCCTCCAGCACCGGCTCCAGCGACACCACGTGTTCTTGTTCTGCACCGCCACGGGCCGCATCCTCGGCTGGGACATTCGAGCGCCTGCCTGCGACCCCCCCCAGCGCGCCGCTTGTTGGGTCGTACGCCTCGGCCGCTCTACGGAAGCCCGCAGCGATGGCCCCCAGATTCAGCTCCTGCACCTTGGCCTGCACGATGTTGCCCGTTCCTTGCGAGTCCGCCGAGCGCACCATCGTGTACGAGCGCAGCTTGCCTGAGTTTGACTCCATCATCGATGGCCGTATGGTGCGTTTGCCCTCGTGCACCAGGCTGATGCGCACCCTGACAAAGTTCTCCGGCACAATCTCTGTCGGCTTGACGTCCGCTGCTGAGGGCGGAGTGCCCATTGCCAACGTCGCGCGCGAGAGCATCTTGGTAAGCCGCGTCTGCAGCTGCGGCTTGGGCTCCTGCGCCAGCAAAAAGACATCCCCGTCCTCGAGCTGCACGGCGTCGCGGCATGCCCTCGCGTTGCTCAACAGCAGGTACGAGCTCTGCTCGCCGGCCAGGCCTGTAATAATGTACTGGTCGTTCAGGCTGTCCCAGTCGATGGACGCGTGCGCGGGCGCCGCATCCTCGCCCTTGAGCTGCACCGCGCTGCTGGAGTGCGACCCGATCTTGCCAGGCGCCAGCGGCCACAGATGTGTTTTGGACGACCGTGGCGCCCCGCTCGACGCCTCCAGGTACAGCGACGGCTTGAAGTGAAAGCCGCGGCTTGCAAGGTCCTCCTGAGTGCAGATCTCGCACGCGCGCATCAAGGCATCGCCGCCAGAGTTATCCTCGCTGCGCTCGTCCTCCATCCTGCCTACCGGGCCTGTGCGCCTGCCTACGCCCCGCCTCGCCGCGCCACCTACGCGCAGCTGGGCCCGGCCAGCCTCCTGCTGCGAGCGGTCTCAGCCGCCTGCGGCCGCCCTCGCCGTGCCCTCCACCGCGACGGTCTCCAGCTCGTACGCACGCCTGCTCTGCGTTGCCTTGCGCTGCAGACAGGCTGCGCTGCGCTGCACGCACGATCCGGCCGCCTCGCGCTCGGCTCGGCTCGGCTCGGCTCGGCTCGGCTCGGCTCGGAGCGCGTTGTCTCGCCGCCGCCGCGGGCCGACTCGCTGCGCGGCCAATCGCTTGCCGCGCGCGGCCGCGCCCCGCGCGCGATACTTGGCGCCTGCCGGGCGCGAACCCGGCCGCCGCCAGGTTTCCGTTGGGCGCGCGGCCGCACTGGCACGCTCCAGTGCCGCAGTGAGCAAGCTACTAGCTAGCTAGCTAGAAGCGCGCACTGGCAGGTGGGGCGGAGAGCACAAGTATGCCCGCGGGTGCCGGCAATGCGAGCGAGAGACGAGAAACGGGCAAGGCGGCGGGTGCCGGTGCTGGCGTGGCCGGCGCTATACGCCCTATACGGGTGTCAGGCAGGCTGGCTGGACGGTGTGGCACAGCTGGCCGTGGCCGGCTGGCTGTCGACCAGGATCCATGTCAAGCGGATGGAGCGAGTCATGAAAGCGCAGCCATGAGCGGTGACGCTTCGCGCGCCCAAGGCGATCGGATTTTTTGTGTGCGTGCGTCACCGGGACCGCCGTGGCTGCGCAGCGGAAAGTGCGCGTTGTCTCTCGCTCGCGGTCGCGTCCGGCAGTTCATCGCTGTAGCTCTAGGCCTAGTGGCCTGGCCTTTTGTGGGCGGCGATGCTTCCCACGGGTGATGTGGAAACGGATCTGCTCACGGGCATGCACGATGGAACATGGGGCAACTTTGGGGCTGGTGCCGGTGAGAGGCGCGGATTTGGGCTCAAATGTCAGAACTTGACGCGACGGGCGACGACACGCAACGAGACTTGGACTTTGAGTTTTCGCTACCACCTACGCACTCTGAAAAACGGCCTCGGCAATGTCATCGCAGGAGCGCAGCACTTCGGCGCCTACCTCCTGCAGCATGCTCTCGAACAGGAGGTCGGCGATGCTCTCCACGATCTGATGCTGCGTCATGCCTGTGCCGTGGAGGGATGCCTCCACCAGCTCGCGGTGCCTCAAAAATGCGCGGCGGCCGCGCACAATACTCGCCACGCGCTCCGCATCCTCCGGACCGCGCTGTTTCCTGCGCGCTTGAGGTGAAGGAGGAGAAGGAGGGAAAGGAGGCGGAGGGGGGGGCGGGGATGGGGGTGGCGTCGGCACAACTGGGGCTGCTAACGATGAGCTCAAATGATCGGAGGCATGCGCAGGCGTAGGCGTAGGTGCCGCCGCAAAGACCTGATCCCATTTGGCACGAATAGCATCCTCGTGCGCCATGAGGAGCCGAAGATCTCGTTCCCGAGCCGGTTCCCGAGCCGCCCAAGGCCGAGCCGCCGTCGTACGTGCGGCTTGGACATTTTCTTGCCCCTGCGGCGCGCTCTGCGGCGACCTCGCGCTCGTCTTGACATCTACAAGTCGCGTCACGAGCTGGTCGAGCCGCCGGCGCTCTTTTGCGAGAGCACGCGCGACTGCCGCGTCCACAGCGACCGCGCCGTTGCGCGGAGGGGTCGCAGTCTGGGCCGCGGTGGAGGCCCTTGATGCGCGCTGCGCCGCCGCGACGCGCGGCGTTGGTGGCGACACGCCGAGAGTCACGGGCGAGGTCCCTCGCGAGACCGGTTGCTGCGCCGGCCCTTGGCGCGGCCGGGGACGAGGTGCTTGCACGGTGGCCGCCCTTGGAGGTGGCTTGGGGGTTGCTGCTGCCTGTCGTTTGCGCGCCGCCGCAGCGCGTTTACGGGCTCCAACTTTGCGTCGGGCGGCTGCGGCCTCCCATGGCGGCAGCGGCCGGGGTACGCGTTTCACCGGGGGAGGTTCGCCGAAGACGCCCTGCTGCTTCTTGTTCGTGTGCTCTGACGTGGACACCGCAAAATCATCGTTCCAAGCGGGCCGCTCGCGTCGTGATGATCGCCCTACGCTGCGCTGCTGCTGCGCTTGCTTTACCTCGCGTCGCTCCATGAGAAATTCGCGCCTTAGCTCGTCGCCGCGCAGGCCTCCATCGAAGAGCCCCCCGGCTGCCTGTTGGTCTTGCTTCACTTGCTGCCGCTGCCGCTGCTGCTGTTTTCGCTGCGGCTCTCGCGGCGCAGCTCGCGCGCGGGCCCCGGCCTGCGTGGAGGCAGCCCGATCACGAGCCCCACGAATTGGCTCTTCATGCTCGGCGTCGTTATGAATGACCACGAGCGCCGCAAACTCCGGCTCAGGCTCCCCCGGCTGACGTTGGCGCTGCTGCTGCTGCTGCTGCTGCTGCTGCTGCTGCTGCTGCTGCTTCTGCTTCTGCTTCTGCTTCTGCTGCTGCGGCTCCAGCTGCCGCTGCTGCTGCCGCCGCGCGCCGCCGTCTTCTTCTGTCTCCCCTCCGCGCCTCGCGCGCGCCGCGAGCCGCTGCTGCAGGCCCAGCACGGGCTGCGCCGCGCCGAAGCCCAGCTGCGTCCCGAACGAGAGCCCGATGTCCATCGCGGCGGCGCCCTCGCACGCGCCGCGCCGCGCCGCGCCGCGCCGCGCCGCCCGGCACGCCCGCGCGCAGCCCGGCGGCACTTTGATTGATTGATTGATGGATTGATTGCAGTCTGCCTGCCAGGGCTGGGCTGGGGAAAAACCTCCCCGACTCGGAGGCGGCCGCGGTTGGGGGAACGGCGCGGCGGCCGTTGGCGCAACGGCAGGCCTCAACGGCTTGATCACTTGGTGTCCACCGTGACTGCACTGCACTGCAAGTTGGAGCACTGGAATCGATGACGGGGGCCCGTCCTCGCGGGCTCGCTCGACGCAAGCTTGGTGCCCGCTCAGGCGGGCCTCGCGCTGGGCATTTGCAGACCCCGGTCGCGCGGCTGCGCGTGCTGCGCGGGGCGCGCTGAGGGAGGAGAGGATGGCGTGGGTGGCACCGGGGTCGAGCGGCGCCGTACGGTCGCGCAAGTACCGCGACCCGCTGGCGAGCTTCGGCAACGTGGACGACGCGGACAGATGGGAGACCACAGCACTGCCGATGCTGAGCCCCATCAAAGGCGGGCAGAAAAACCTGGCGGGCTACGCCAGGCGCGACGAGGGGGCACAGCATGGGTCGCGGAGGAGGCTCAAGACTCGCATGTCGAGCGTGGCACCGGCGTTTATGACGGGCTGGCGCAAGCAGAAGACGCTCGACTTGGGTCCAGTCTTCCAGAATCCCAGCGTACTAGACAATCGTTTGGAGGTCGCCAGCAAAGCCTCGCTCCCAGAGATGGACGCGGAGAGCGTGCCCTTGCGACTGCGCGTGCGAACCTACCTCGCCACCAGTTCCATAGGCATTGGCATCGACATTGTGAGCTGTGTGCTGTCCATCATCGCGTGTTTCATGTACGTGTACTCTACATATAATGCCGAGGTGCACGAGACGGTCCTGATCGTGGAGGCGCTCATCAGCTGCTTCTTTATGCTGGAGTACGCGCTGCGATTCTACATCACGCGGGACCGCCTACGATTCGTTCTGAGCTGGGTGTCGGTGATGGACCTCATCACGATCGTGCCAGTGATTGTGGAGTTCTTTGTGTACTTCTTGGAGGACGTGTCCGCAGCAACCTTCTTTGACATCGTGCGGTTTTTGCGCGTTCTGCGCATCCTGCGCATCCTACGCATCAGCCGCATTTTTGCGTACTTTCGCACGGAGCTCGGCAAGGAGACGGCGCGCTTCATCCTGAACATGTTCTCCATCACCTTCATTACCTCGGCCTTCATTTACGCGTTCGAGAACTCATCTCGCGAAGAGCTGCACTTGGAGACACTGTACTTCCACGACGCCTTTTACTTTACAATCGTGACGGTCTCCACCGTGGGCTTCGGCGACATCCAGGTACAGATGCCGCTCTCGCGCGCCTTTGTCGTATTCGTCATCGTTGGCTCACTCGTGTACATTCCCATGTCCACGAACGCCCTATTACGCCTCCTCGCGGAGGAGTCCACGTACAAGTCGCGACGGTTCCGGCCACGGCGGACGCAGCACGTCCTGGTGCTAGGCGACACGCACGCGGACGGGGCGCTTAAGTTTCTGCAAGAGTTCTTCCATCCAGACCACGGCCAGGTGGATGTGCACGTGGTCTTCCTCATGGACATGCCGCCGTCGCCTGAGCTCAAGGCCGTCTTGGAGTCGCAGCGTTACGAGATGAGTGTCACCTACCTGCAGGGCTCAGTGCACTGCGTGGAGGACCTGGAGCGCGCGCGCGCTTGGGACGCTGTTGCGTGCTTCATCCTCACGCGCAAGTTCCCACCGGACGAAACCCTGGCCGATCGCAACACACTCATGCTGGCGCTCGCGCTCCGCCAGTACCACCAGCGTGTGGTCGGTTCGGGCATTCAGATTTGCTTGCAGCTCCTGCGCCCGGCGAGCAGGCGACAGTACCTAGTCGCGTTCCCGCCGCGCCAGCCGCGCAACGCGGCTGCGCACGACGGCCCAGGAGCGGGCGGAGCCGTCGAGTTTGGGGGGGGCACTGACCGTGGGTCGCGATATTCGGCGATCTCCACGGGTACCACAACCCTGCAGCACCCGCAGCACCCGCAGCACCAGCGGACAGCCATCACGGCCGATGCGGACGTTGTCGTGTGCCTGAACCAACTCAAGATGCAGCTCATGGCGCGTCACTGCTTGTGCCCGGGCATCACGACGCTCGTGGCGAACCTGGTCATCTCTCTGGACGAGGAGGGCGAGCGTCCCGGGCGCGGACGAAACGCGAAGCCACCACCGCCGTGGCAAGCCGAATACCACGCCGGCTGTGACTTTGAGCTGTACCGCACCAAGCTGGCGTCGACATTTTGCGACGTGCATTTCGAGGATCTCGCCCTCGCGCTGTACTTGGAAACCGGCACACTCATCATTGGGCTCGAAGTCAGCCTTGCGCTGCAGACTTCGGGCGGCTCGGTGGAGACCGTGACGCGTCTGTTGCTCAACCCGGTGGGCTTCCGCGTGCCTCGGAACCCGGACTCGGCGGTCTTCGCTATCGTGATTGCCCTGGACCGCGTCGACGCCAACCTGAATACGTGGAAGGTGCGGGGCGCAGCCCCGGACGGGAGCTTGCGCACTGGCACCTCTGCCGCGGGCCTCTTCGGTACCGGTGCTGCCAGTGGGGGCGGATCCACCTTCTTTGGGGGCGGGTCCGCGTACTTTGCACCAAGAGCCGCAGGAACGGGTGGATCGTCGGGGGCGGCCGAAAGCTTCAAGGGAAGCAAGTCCAAGGCGTCTTCCTCTGCAGCTCGAAACATCATCGTAGACCGGATTCAGGAACACAACCCTCAAGGCGTTAGACCGGCCCTTCGCCTTGATGAGCGCCGTAGGGAGACACTGGACGCGACTCCTTCCGGCAGCGAGCCGAACCTTGATGAGGAGACCGACTTTGACGCGCTCTCATCGGCCTCGATCGGACTTCGAGATCTCGGCATCTCTGACGGCGTGCACGACATGAGCCACAATCGAGCGGCCGCACGGCTCGATGCCGCCGTCATCAGGACGCGCCTGAGCGACGAAAAGCCCGAAATTCGAGACCACATCCTCTTCATCGGGTCCACAACGGACCTGGCCGCCTTTGTGAGCATCGTGCGCGAGCAGGGCGGTTCGGCCAAGAACACGGCGATAGTCGTTCTCGCCGCGTCGTGGCCTAGCATCAGCTCGTGGTCTGAGCTGCCGTGCCAGGGCAGCCATGTTTACTTCGTGCAAGGCTCTCCCTTGGACACCTATGACCTGCGTCGCGCCGGTGCGTCTTACGCGTCGTGCGCTGTGGTGAGCTCAAGCAAGGGCTCCTCGCGAGAGTCGCTCGAGATGGAGGAGGGCCTCGAGGACGACGAGGCGCACGCCGTCACGGACGCCGACGCCATCTTTGCGCACCAGGGCCTCTTGCGTCTCAACCCAGAAATTGAAATCATCACCGAGATCGTCAACCAGGACAACATTGTCTTTCTTGAGACCAAGTCACGCCTGCTGCACAAGAACGAGCGCGAGGGCCGCGCACATGACCTGGTCAAGGGCCGCGAGTTCCGCGCGGGCGGGGACAAGGGTGGAGGTGCTGATGCGGGGAGCGGCGATGCCATCGACATCGGCACCAACGACCGCCACACCAAGGGCCTCATTGCATCCGGTTCGATCTTCACTGTATCTCTTCTGGACGCCCTACTCGCCCAGTGCTTTTACAACCCGCAGGTGCTCAACATCATCCAGCGCCTCATTGCGGGCGAGCCACGCACAGACCGCGAGAATGACAAGTGGACCGACCTCTTTGGTGAGGCGAAGTCCAGCCTGCTCTACTCGGTGCCGGTGCCAGACTCGCTCAATGACGCCGACTATGGCGAGCTCTTCCGCCATTTCATTATCGAGGAGGGCATGCTGCCCGTTGGCATCGCGCGCGGCGTCGCCGTGCGTAGCGTTGGCATCTCCAACCTTGGCAATCGCCACCGCTACGTGCTCACCAACCCACCCGCGCACACCAAGGTGCAGCGCTTCGACAAGATCTACGTGCTCTCAACCGTGGAGCCTGCGCAGAGCACCGCCAAGACCTCCATGATGTCGCTCTTGCAGGCTTTCCAGCAAAAGCCCGCGGCGCCGAGGCCAGCCCCGCTCAATCCCATTCAGGCTTTCGAGAGCGACACCGCCGAGACAGCCACCTTGAAGACCGCCCCCGAGCCGAAGAGCGAGACCATCAACTCTGTTGCAGGAAATGAGCGTCTCGCGAACAAGGCCGGCATCGAAACCGGAGATGGCTGGAGCGCTCTCGCCGGCGCACGGAGAAGTCGCATGGACTCCGACATCCGGATCCAGTCGTTTGCGGCAGAGGAGCGAGACTCTGAGTCCTGCACGGGCGAAGCGGCTGACACACAGGGCCAGGTTCTTCCGGGCGGCGAGCCTGCCGCAAAGAGCGGCCGCGCTGCCGAGAGCAAGCGCAAAGACTCTGACGGCGACGGCGTCAGCGGCGGCGTCGGCAGCGGTGGCGAGTACGAAGTCTCCACATCATACGAGCCAAAGCTCGTCAAGATGCAGACCGAGAAGCGAACATCTCAAGTCCAGGGTGGCGCTTCCCTCCCCATCATGGCCGAGGAGCCTCTGAAGGAGGTTGATCTCACATGACCACGCAACCTGTCCCCTGCAAGTGCCTTGTCCGAAGTAGCTGGCTGCCACTGATCATTCATCCTCTGCCGCCCTCTGCATGATTGTTACTTCCGTTTGTGCCCGCTTGTTACCGTGTGCAGTCACCGTGTGCAGTCACATCTCGGCGCGCGGTGGTTTGCTGGACGACTCGGAGCTCGGAGACCGGCAGCAGCGCCCTAAAATGAGGCTTGCTTGCTGCTTGCCCGCCCGCCACCGCTCGCGGAGTCCTCGAGGGGCGTCGGGCTTTCGGCTGCTTCACCGACCACGACTGTGATTTGGATGGAGCGCTGATCTCGTACCTGCCGCGCCCTGCCGCAACCACGGCCTGAGCCAGCGCGGCGCCCCCGGAGTTGACGGAATCGTCGGCGAGGTGGCGTGCGCACCTGCCCCGGCGGCGCGTGCCGTGGCCATGATGATGGGCGACTTGGCAACCGAGCGAGTGCAGGGGCGGCACGCGAGATGGACGCGCGGCGCGCGCGCAGCAGAGCGCGATCGACGGAGGCGGTACGGCGACGGCGGCAGGGAGCGGCAGGGAGCGGCGGCGGCGGCGACGATGGTGTCCCCCTCCTCGTGCGCGACGCTGCGCGTGACAGGTAGGTTGGCGAGCGCGGCGGCTGGCTGGCAAGGCAAGGCAGGGCGGGCAGGTGCTGACGAGCGAGGGCGGCGCAGCGAAGCGCGCGGAAAACCTCAAGAACCTGCAGACGCTCCTCGATCAGGACCCGTTTGTGCGCATCACGGTGAAGCCATGGGGAGACCTGGCAGAGACGAGGGCGGCGAGCGGCGTGAATCCGGTGTGGAAGGCCAAGCACAGGCCGGTGATGGAGGTGCCGTACCCGGGGCGGCCCGTCCCGCCCGACCAGGCAGTGCTGCTGGTGGAGGTGTATGACGCCGAGCTGACGCGCGACGCGCGCCTCATTGGCCGCACCGAGGTGGACCTGATCGACCAGCTGCGCAAGTCGCGCCTGGACGAGCCGCAGGAGCTCGCGCTCCAGCTGTTCGACAAGAAGGAGAAGGAAGCCGGCGTCCTGTTCCTGGACTTTGAGGTGATCATGCGTGGCACCTTTGAGGTGACGGTGCTCACGGGCCACAACCTCAAGAACGTGCAGCGCTTCATCGAGCAGGACCCGTACGTGCGCCTGACGTTCCTGCCGGTGATGGAGGGCGAGAAGCGCCAGGTGCGCGAGACCAAGGCGGCCAGCGGCACCAACCCGGTCTGGAGCAAGCGCCACAAGAACCGGATGGAGTTCGACTACAACGGCGAAGAGAAGCCGCGCATCTTGGTCGAGGTGCTGGACCAGGAGCTCTTCCAGAAGGACCGCCCGCTCGGCACCGGCGCTGTGGACCTGGTCAAACGCGTGCTGTCCAACGGCGTTGGCGTTGGCGCGCGCGAGATCGAGAAGACGCTCACTGTCGACCTCGTCGACGAGGAGTTCGTGTCTGCCGGCCGCGTCGAGCTTGAGGTGCGCTTCATCAACGAGGCCTACGATGAGGATAAGCCCATCATGCGCGCGCTCTCCTCCAAGGACCTCAACGTGTCCGGCATCCAGAAGATGTCGGCCGGCGATCTCCTGCACGAGATGCGCCGCTTTTTCTTCCACATGGAGGGCGAGGTAGGTTTTCCCGAGGGGCCGAGGGCGTAAAGATGTATGGACGGCGCAAAAGGAGCGAGAGCCCGTGCGCGTGCGCGCGCGCGCGCGAGAGAGAGAGACAGACAAGAGACTGACCTCAAAGGCCATCCGATCACAGATGGAAGGCGCCGCGCCCGACTTTCTGCAGCAGCTTGGCACCCCGCGCATTCCCGTGTCGGTGCTGTTCGTCGCCATGTGGGCTGTCTTCGGCGTCCTGGGCGCCCTCATCCTCGTGACGCGCGGCGCCAAGCTGCTCAGCCTCTGCGTCGGCGTGCTCTACCCGTGCTACGCCTCCTTCAAGGCAATCGAGACCGATGGCAAGGACGACGACACGCAGTGGCTCACGTACTGTAGGTTGAGACGTCGCGCATCTTCCAATCCAAAGACATATGCGAAGAATGTCGCAAACTAACGGCGCTGCTTCGCGACGCGACGCAACATCACAGGGATGATCTTCGGCACGAGCGTCATCCTCGAGGAGACTGTGCTCAAGATCCCGGCCATGATGCAGCCGGGGCTCTTCTTCGTGTGCAAGATGGCCTTTATCATCTGGCTCTCGCACCCGTCCTACCTGGGCGCCTCCACCGTCTACAAGGGCGCTGTGGCACCCCTGCTCCGCCGCTACGAGAACCACATCGATCGCCGCATCAAGACCACCAAGCAAGCGCTCCGCGATCTCGACGAGCGCGTGCGTCTCGACCCGAAGGCCGCCAACGGCGCCGAGGACTCCGACGACGAATAAGACACAGAACATCGCAAGAGCGAACCTCGCAAGAGCGAACCTTGCAAGAGCGTCTCTCCCATCTTTTCCTCCTCCATCTCTCATCAGCAGAGCAATGAACATCAATTTTTTTTTGTCTGCCTCTTCAGTCACTGCAGCCTAGGCCTAGCTTGCTCTAAGCTAGAAGCGATCGCCAGCCAGCTGCGCACGTTGATGACCATGACGTTGACGTCGTGGACGTCGTTTGCATCTTGCGCTCTCTTTGCGCCTGTAATAAGTCAGACTCTCGTTCAGAACCCGAAGCGGTTGTCGACCGGGTCAGCCGCCGTGGCGCGGGCGCGCGGGCGCCGGGGCGAGCTCGCGCTAGGCCCTGCGCAGGCCCAGCCCTGTTGTTTTGGCGGAGCGTGAGCGTGAGCGTGAGCGTGAGCGCGAGCGTGAGCGAGAGAGCATGAGCGGCGCTAGGCCAGATGGCGGCAAACGCCCTGGAGTAAGCCGCAAGGCCAGGCCCGCGGAGCGCTTCCCTGCGGCGCCGACGCCAAAGTCCTGGCTGACGACAGCCGGCGTGGCCGTGCCGATCGCCGTGTCAAGGTCTGGCCAGAACTTGCTGGGCAGCCGCGAGTTTTCCGAGGAGTCCCTGGACCCGCACGAGCAGTACGAGAGAACGACGAAAAAGGCGGAGAGCATCCCGGAGCCCTCGCTCCCGATGGGCGCGAGGGACGGGCGAATCGAGGGCTGGGTCTTGGCGGCCATGCCTTCTGGTTCATCGCCCTTGGTCGGGCCGGAGGGTGCTGCGACCGAGGAGGGGGAGGAGCAGGAGGAGGAGGCCATCGCGGAGGCGCTGCCGGTGAGCGAGGAGGCGTGGACGCTCTGCCACGCGCGGCTGGACGCGCTCAACCTGAATTTGTACGTGCAGGACGAGGTGTGGCTGCGGTGCGACGTTTACGACGCCGGGCGTACGGTGGCGAGCCTGCCAGGGCGGGTGCTCACCTTCGCCTTCGTGGACGCCCTGGGGCGGCGGCGGAGGGTCTTTTTGCGGCTCAAGAGCGAGCGTGCGTGCCACCTCTGGGTGGAGGCACTGTACCAGGCGCGCGCGTGCCGCGTGTTGTGGACACTAACGCCGTACCACAAGCTGGAGATGGCGCTCTGCTGCTGTGCCTTTGGCAACAACATCCTCTCGCACATCTTTTGGTTCGTGGTGGGCAACTTCGCCAGCGTGCTCATGGAGCTCGCCAGCCTCTCATGGGACCTGTGGAGCGAGGGTGGCTCCACTGTAGCCCTGCGCGTCCAGGTGGCCTTGGCCAACAATGCGATCCTGGTGGCGGCGCTGCTCGCGTTGCTGGCCGTGCTTTATGGGTCGAACGGGCCCATGGAGGTCACGCTGCGCCGCGCGCGCTGGCTCTGCCTCGTCTTGGCGGCTGTCTCGGGAGGCGAGGTGGTTGCGAGTCTCGTGCTGATGCAAAGCGCGGACGAGGTCGCGGAGGTGATGCGCGCGCGTTTGTTCTCGGTGGTTGACGTGGTCATGTTTTTGGTCTGGCTCAACGGGGCTTATCTATGTACGCGAGCCCTCGTGATTCTGAAGCAAAACATTACAGGCCAGAGTCTCTTTCATGTGTGAATTATTTTACGTGCGCAAGACGCTCTGGATGAAGCGCGAGGATGTGTCCTTGCTTTCTCTTGATCAAACGTGGAGGTGAGCGAGCATGAATGATGTTCGTTCAGAAGTAAGCGAGTGCGTGAGTGAGTGACCAGTGAGAAGGAAATTATACCGAACCAACCCTTCACACAAGCAATCAATTCGTTTTTGAGTTCATACATCAACATTTGTCGGATAGTACGTACACGCGCCACGGTGCCAGACGAAGCGAGGCTTTTGAGGCGACCGGGCGAGTTAGCATGCACAGGGGCATGCAAACAAGAAAGCAAGCAGAGCTTGCATCTCATCATGACGTGTCAGTGCAGAGCAGCAGGAGGCGGCGACTGGTGGTGGCGGCGGTGGTGATGGTGGTGGTGGTGGTGCGGCTGCTGCTGCTGCTGGGCAGTCACGCGCGGGATGGAAGTGGTGCGGTGCCAGCGTATGAAGAGGCGACGCGCCGCTACGACAAGCATGAGCACGGTCCAAAGGGAGAGCGTGATGAGAACGGCGCCGTCAGCCTGGTTCGGGTACGAGCGCTTGACGACGGGCATGCCGACTAGCAGCGAGGCAATGAGGCAGGTGGCGGCTGTGAGCAACGCCAGGCCCTCAAGCACGTGCAGCAGCGTGGAGAGGGAGCAGAGTGATTTGAGGTCGAGCTTAAGGCGGTGCTGTAGCGACACGGAGTAGCGCGTGTGGCAGATCTCGCAGTCCAGGTTGTCGCCCGCGGCGCGGTTGCCGGGGCGGTTCAGGATCCACTTCTCGAGGCACTCCACATGTACCTTGGAGATGGAGCCCGTGCAGGCGCACGGCGTGATGAGCGGGTTGCTCTTGGTGCACTCGTCATCGCCGCAGATGCGGCACTCAACGCAGCTCGACTCGGACCCGCGGTCATCGTCCTCGCCCGCCCCATCGGGCGGGCGGGGCGCCTCGCCGTGTGCCTCCAGGTCTGCGTCGACCGTGCTGAGGCCGTCGTTTGCGCTCAGCAGCGGCGTCTTGCGATCGTCCACCTCGTCAATCTCATCCTCGCGATGCAGCAGCCGCCCGGGGAACCAGCTCAGGCCGTGCGAGGCGTCGCCGCGGTCCGCGGTCCCCTCCTCGTCTTCCACGAGCACGTCCAGGGGGAAGCCGCCCGAGGTCGCCGGCGCTGACGACGACAACGGCGGCTGCGCGGGCCTGCGCGCCGCCGAGGCGCCCGTGGCCCCGGTCGCGCCGCCCGTGGCGGCGGCCTCGGAGGCCCCCTCGAGCATGGCGTCCGAGCTGGCGGGACTGCTGCTGCCTTGAATGGCAACCCTTGGCGCTCGGCTCTGCGCGTGCGGGGGGGGGGGGGGGGGCGAGCGTGCGCGCGGCTGCACCGCCGCGCGCGCCTCGCGCGCGCGCGCCTCGCGCGCGCGGCCCCGCCTCGCCTCGCCTCGGCCGCGCCGCGTCGGCGGCCGGCAGCCCAGTGCCTCGTCCGCGGCCGCGCGGCGGCGCTCGCCGCGCCCGCGCTCCCCGCCGCTGGCCGAGCGCGCGCGCGCGTCGCGGCCGCCGCTGCGCCCGCCGCGCGCCGCCGCGCCGCGCTCTGCCGCCCGCGCGCGCCGCGCCGCGCGCGCGCGCCGGTCCCGACCGGGGCGGCGGACCTCGGCCCGCCGGCCGCCGGTGTGCGCCGTGCGCGCGCGGCGGCCAGCCCGAGCGCCGCCCAGCTCCGGCGCGCACACGGGCGCGGGCACGGCGGAGCCGGTCGAGAGACTCGGACCGGCGCACTCCCACCGGCAGTCCAGCGGGGCGGTGGTGGCCTCGATGGCGCAGGTCCTGGACGCTGCGATCGACAAGGCTTGGGCCGGGGCTGGGCGCCGCGAGACTAGTTGGTTGGTGGGTACGAATTGAGCGGTGCAGTGCGGAGCGCGCAGCCGGCTCCCGAGGCGCCCGAGGCGGACGCCGGGTCGGCGAGGCGCAAGGGAGCAAGGGAGCAGGGCGTGACGCACAGGAGCGAACAGGCTGCGCTTATCGATCTCTCTCCACGTTGAGGCTGCCAGCCGAGGCGGGGCCGGGCCGGACGGCAGCCTGCAGACCTGCAAGACGAGACGAGACGAGACAAGACGAGACGAGACGAGACGAGACGAGACGAGACGAGACGAGACGAGACGAGGCGAGCGAGCGAGCGAGCGGAGGCAGCGGCGAGACGCGGCAGGCAGGATGCTGGGGCGCGTTTGGTCGTTCTACAACTATGGGCGCAAGAACTTCAATCAAAAGGGACTCGGCAAGGCGCCGACGCCGGACCTGAGCGCGGACCTGAGCGGGCGCGTGTACGTGGTGACGGGCGCCAACAGCGGCATTGGCAAGGAGGTGGTGGGCAACCTGTTCGGGCGTGGCGCGCGCGTGTACATGGTGTGCCGCAGCAAGGAACGCGCGGAGGAGGCGCGCAAGGAGATCGCAGAGGCGCACAAGGAGCGCACGGGCGAGGACCTGCGGCTGGTGATCGCGGATATGTCGCTGCACAAGGGCGTTGAGAGCGCTTCGCAGGAGGTAGCCAAACAGGAGTCCAAGGTGGACGGCCTGGTGTGCAATGCCGGCGCGCTCCTGGACAAGAAGATCATGACGGAAGAGGGCGTCGAGCTGACCTTCGCGTGCCACTTCCTCTTTGGCATGTACTTTATGAGCAAGTACATGATGGGCCTGTTGGAGAAGGCGGAGGATCCGCGCATTGTGGTGACCACGAGTGGCGGCATGTACAACGCGCGCCTGGAGGACTTCGACGACCTGGTCAGGGGCCCGGAGAAGGGCTTCAACGGCCAGATGGCTTATGCCAAAGCCAAGCGCGCGCAGGTGGCGGTCGCCGAGGAGTGGGCCAAGTCGCTCGGCAAGGTCAAGATTGCCACCGTGCACCCGGGCTGGACCGACACGCCGGGCGTCGGCAAGGCGTATGGCTCGGTGGGCCGCTGGCTGCTGTCCCCGATGCGCACGCCGTGGGAGGGTGCCGAGGGCATCGCCTTTTTGGCCAGCACGGAGGGCTCCAACATCGAGTCCGGTCAGCTCTACCTCGACACGCTCACGCAGCCCAAGCACCTGCACAAGTCCACCGAGCCGGAGCCTGGCGACATTGTTACCTTTATGCAGAAGCTTGAGGCCTACCTGCCGCCCAACATGACCGAGGACGGCAAGGGCAAGCTGGCCGACAGCACCAAGGTGGCCAGCGGCGATGCGCCCGGCTCCGCCCTGGGCAGTGACAAGCAGACTGTCTCGGCCTGACGACTTTTCTTTTTGCTAGTATACTTGCGCGGTAGACATTGTATGCATTCCTCTTTCATTCCATCATCATGCATCTCAACGCGTTTTCTCGAAACATGTCCAAGGCCAACCGCGCAGGGCAAGCAGGTGGCATCCAAGGGTGGCACAAGCGAGGGCTGTGGCTTGGTGTGCGCTGGCACAAGCGAGGGCTCTCTTCCTGGTTGCAAGCAGCTTGTTCCTGAGCCGCGTGAGAGGTACACGCGTGCCTATTCGCTCTCGCTCTCGAGCTTCGAGACAGGGAAAGAATGGACGTTCACTTGCTTGGCAACGGCATCAAATCCATCCCAAGCACACGCAGAAGGCCCGTCTCGAGTAGGCAGAAGGCTTCACAAGCGAGGGCTCTGGCTGGTTGTGCGCTGGCACAAGCGAGGGCTCTGGCTGGTTGTGCGCTCTGGCTGGTTGTGCGCTGGCACAAGCGAGGGCTCTGCCTGGTTGCAAGCAGCTCGTTTCTGAGCCGCGTGAGAGGAACAAGCGTGCCTATTCGCTCTCGCTCTCGAGCTTCGAGACAGGGAAAGAATGGACGTTCACTTGCTCGGCAACGGCATCAAATCCATCCCAAGCACACGCAGAAGGCCCGTCTCGAGCAGGCGGAATGCTTCAACGACCACAGAGCACAAAGTACCTTGCCACGTGATGCAAGCTGAGCTGAGCTGAGCTTGCCTCCTCCCGCGGGCCGTTGGCTCGCACGGGCGCGCCGCGAGCGTGCCTGCACGTGCCGTCCAGCGCTCATCATTGACTCTTTTTTCTCTCTCTCACTGACGGCATCATCCGCCAATGTGAGTCAGAAACGTCGAACGGCTCGCATTTCCTTCCTCTCAAGCCGCGGCGCTGCAAGGCGTCAAGGCGCCAACGACTCGGAGTGCCTGGTGCTTCTGCCTCGCCTTTCCGAGCGAGCGAGTGCCCGCGGGACGCCGGCGCGGCCCCGGCGGCAGCGGCGGCGGCGGCGCCCGCCAGCGAGCGAGGTCAACGACCACGGCGCCCTGCTCCGCGCCCGCGATGGCAACGCGCGGGTCGATGGGGCTCTAACCGGCGCTTTAGGCCGCTTGGCGCGGAGCGCGCTCCGGTTGCAGCAAAAGCAGAACCCGGGCAGGCAGGCAGGCGGCAGGCAGCGCAGGCAGGCAGGCGGCGGGCAGCAGGCAGGCGGGCAGGCAGGCGGGCGATCGCGCGGACGCCGCGGCCGCGGCCTCCCCCCTCCTCGCGCCCGCGCTCGCGCGGCGGCCAGCGGTCGGCGACTCGCGCGCGGCGCGCCCGATTTGAACGGGGCGGCTGCGTTGCGCTGGAGACAGAGGCAGGGCGTCTTTGGAGCGAAGCAGGCGCGGGGCGGCAGCGGCCGCCAGTCCATGAGCAAGCGCAAGATGAGCGTAGGTTGACGAGCGGGCGGCGGGGCGAGCGCGGGGCGGGGCGGCGCGCACGCCCGCGGCCGGCCGGCCCGCCTCGAGGCAGGCCCTCCTGAGGCCTTGAGGCCGGCCGAGCACGGGCCGCGGCGCGGGGCGATCACGGATGGCGCGGAACCACCACCACCAAGGCGCAGAGAGCAAGCAACAGTGTAACTGACGCGGACGTGCGCAAGGCGGTGGCGCGGCCGGCGCGCGCGCGGGAAGGGACGGGAGCACCACGGGCGAGCGCAAGGACGCGGAGGCGCGCGCAGGCAAATCGAGAGAAGGAGCGGAGCTAGGCGGGGGGCTCTCTGGACAAAGGAAGAAGAAGAAGAAGAAGAAGAAGAAGAAGAAGAAAAGGTCGTGACGCACACGAGGCAAGCGAGGCTGGGCGCCCCGTGCGCTAACTCACGGCTAGCTCCGCCTTGCCTGTGATCACTTCTTTCTTTGGTCCGGTCCACCACCCACCCACTCCTCCTGCTGGCTCGATCGATTTGGCTGCGCGCGAGCTAGCTCACGCTCCGCGCCCGTGCCCGGTCCCGACCCGCGCGCGCGACGACCTCGACGCGAGTGCCATCGCTCGCACGAAATGATGATCTCACAGCATTCTTCGCACGAGAACCTTGCCCCCCAGGTGCTGCAGCGCATCGCGCGCGAGCTGCGCAAGCTGTCCAGCGCGCCGCTGGACGGCATTCACGTTATTGTCAATGAGGAGGACCTCACGGATATCCAGGCGGAGATCGCCGGCCCCAAGGACACGCCGTACGAGGGCGGCGTGTTCCGGTGCAAGCTGGTGTTGAGCAACGAGTTCCCCAGCACGCCGCCGCGCGGGTTCTTCTTGACGAAGATCTTCCACCCGAACGTGTCGGCGAACGGCGACATTTGCGTGAATACGCTCAAGCGCGACTGGGAGCCGACGCTGGGCATGTCGCACATCCTCCAGATTATTCGGTGCCTGCTCATCATCCCCTTCCCCGAGTCGGCGCTCAACGAGGACGCCAGCAAGCTCTTCCTTGAGAGCTACGAGGAGTACTTTAAGCGCGCGCGCCTCATGACCAGCATCCACGCCATGCGCAAGTGCGCCGCCGGGGCCGGCGGCGCCGGCGGCGCCGCTCGCGAGATCGCCATCGAGTCCAAGGAGAAGGAGAACGCCTCCTCGCTCGGCTCCACGCTCGGCGCCACCGCCGCGGCGCCCGCCAAGGCCAAGGCCGCCCTCACGCGCAAGAAGTCCGAGCGCAAGAAGAACCTCAAGCGCCTCTGATGGCAACACCGACCAAGGCCTGTATGTGACCGACCAGCCCGACCCTGGTGCCCTCTTTCCTCTCAAACCTGATCTTTGACCCTTTTCGTCCAAACTCCATGGCCATTCCGGACGCAACAAAGGCACGCTTGACAGTGAGACCGTTTCTTTCAAACGTTGACTTCTTTGAAGAACGAAAGTCCGTGCCTTGAACTTGGACAGTGAGACCGTTTCTTTCTTGCTTTCACAGTCACGAGGGGTGTTGCGCCAGCCAGAGTCGGCCAGGACAGACGAAACGCGACGAAAGTGGTACAATTTAGTAGTCATTCATTGACAGTCAGTCGGCCCATGAAGCGGCAATAGCTAGCTAGTCCGGCAAAAAAGGCGCAGCGCAGCGCAGACCGACGACGGAAGTGATGTCATGTGTGTGTGTGTGTGAGTGATGTCATGTGAAGTGATGTGAACGTGCGTCTTGTAAGTACGCCGATGCTCAGGACGACGAGTCGATCTGCTGCGCGTGGAGCTCTACGAGGCGCTCCTGCAGACGCGGGTCTGGCTCGAAGCCAACCGGACTGTCGTTCAGAATGGCGGAGACGAAGCGCGGGACGGTGTCCGTGTCGAGCGTGCGCGAGGCCTCGGCCTTGGCGTCTCGCAGGACCTGGGTGACCTGAGTCTTGTCGGCCGAGGCGAGCGCCCGCTGCAGGCGGTCGGCGAGCGTGGGGCAGAGGCAGACCCAGTCGGGCGCGTCGGTCTTGACATACTGCGCGTTGATGTCGCGCGCGTGCGGCAGCCAGTCGGCAGCCGAGTTGGCGTCCATGTGCGCCTCGAGTGCCTCCACGGCGCGCAGGCATCGCAGGTTCTCGCCACAGAGGTGCGCGTCGCAAAAATTCGAAAAGGCGCGGCTCACGAGCGGATCGAGCAAGATGTCACCGACCGCGAAGCGCGCCGAGGCGACGCTTCGAAGGACGTCCTCGTCGCGCGCGCTAGCCTTGGCCGGGTCGCTCGTGGACCGCATGCGGCGGTGCGCCGACCAGCTGCGGTACTTCTCGCGGAAGCTACTCACGGTCTGCGGCTGCTGCTGCGCCTGCAGCAGCGCCTGCTGGTGCTGCTGCTGGAGTGCCGCGGCTTCGCGCGCTGCCTCGCGCCGCAAGCTGAGCTTGCTGAGGATGTCCCTGCTGATGCTGCGCGCGCGCACGCGGCGCGACATGGGCACGGGCGGCGGCGGGATCACGCTGCTCGTGCTGCCTTCCTTGTGCGCATCCTGGTTCGCCACGACGCTGTCCTCCGGCAGGACCTCCGGCAGCATGGATGGGGGAGCGCTCGGAAGCTCCTTCAGGTCCGGCAAAAGGCTGAGACCCCCGCCTCCCGCGGGGCTCTCGCGGTGCCGCTCGCTCGTCGCGGCCGCCATGGCTGCCTGCCCAGCTACTGCGTCGTCCTTGCCGCTCTGCAGCCTGCTGCACTCGCCGCGCGCGCAAGCGAGATAGCAGCCAGCCAGAGCGAGTGAGCGACCGGGTTGCCGAGCTCCGGCTCTGCTCTGCTCTGCTCTCCGCTGGCAGTGGCTCCACCTGCGCGTCGCTGCGAGTGTAGACGGTACGAGCCCGAACAGGCGCGGCCTCGGAGAGGTCTTGTTCGGCCTTAGCTAGGCCTACTACAGGCCCAGGGGTCCCGGCCAATCTGATATCCGGGTCTGTCCGTCACCTCCGCGCCACGGAGCGGCGGCGCGGCAGCGAGCCTCAGGCGTCGTCGAAGACCGGCTCGAGCTGGCCGTCTCGCTCCGAGTCCCTCCTGCGCGCCGCCCGTCCCGTCCGAGTCAGCGTACCAGCCAGCCTGCCTTGCGCCTTGAGGTCTGGACTGCCGCGGCGCCCGCGCTGCGGCCCGTAGCCTGCTCCCGTCGCTCGCCACGCTCGGCGCCGCGAGCTCAGCGCCGCCCGGCGCTGCCGCCTGCACCCGCGCCCGCGAGGGTCGGCGCGCCCCTCGGAGTCTCGGCGCGCGAGGTGGAGGTTGCCGGAGGTTGACTGACTGTGAGAGCGGCCAAGGCCGGCCGGCGAGAAGAGAACGAGGCTGCCTGCGTTCCTGGCGACGCCGAGCCCGGTGGCGCGGCCGAGCTGGCGGCTGGCCGCCGGCACAGCCGGCCACGACCGAAGCCAGGGCGTCGGCGGCAGCGGCGGCGCGGTGGCGCCGGTGGCCGTGGCCGGCCGGCCAGCTCGAGGCGGAGGAGAACGAGCAACTGGCAGAGGCGCTTTCGGTCGGGCTCGCCGATTCGGCTGCGCGAAGCAGCCTGCTCGCGCAGGCTGGCCGACTCCAGCTAGCTCTAGCTAGCTCGGGGCTCGGCTTGCGCTAGTGAGCACCGCGCGAGCGATCGCACTGATCATCGCAGCGTCGCGGGCGGCACGGGCACGACGGCCAGCCAGGCCAGCCGGCGCCAGGCACTACTGGCAGCCGCGTCAGGCTGCTGCCAGTGAGTTCGCTGCCGATCGCGGTTTGACTTTCGCTCTTCTGCACGCTGATGCGAGTCGGAGAGAGCTGAGTCGTCACGGCGAGATCAAACTCGTCCAAGGAACGTGGGCGCGGGATGAGGCGCAGCGCTTGGCTTGGCTGCGGCACACGCTCGGGCGTGGCGCTCAGGCAGTCGACGCCGAGCGGTTTGGTTGCCAGGTTGCCTGTGCCAGTGGCAGTGGTCCGAAGGCGTCAACCTAACCTGGCGGTACGGGTTCGGGTACCCGACCACCACGAAGTAGCCTAGCTGGTAGGCCGCCTCGAGGACAGAAACTTAGGGCCTAGGCCTAGCTCTCTTAGCTCATGATGCTCATCACGAGGTTCATGATGCGTGTGGCGTGGCGGTCACGGTGGGCGGCTGCGAGGCCGTACCAGTAGCCTCGGAAACTGCGCCGCGAGCGAGCGAGCGAGCATCACCTCGATGGCGACCATGAGCGCAAAAGCCGCCACCGCGGCCACCCGGTGCACTAGCGGCAACGTGGCATCCTGGCTGCCGGACGGCTGGGCCGCCGGCCGCCGGGCTGGCACAGGCGGTGGTGCAAGGCGCCGAACATCGCCGCTGAGCGCTTGACGTTGGGACCATCTTCACACTCGTCCGGCGCAGCAGTGGAAGAAAGGCACGGCAGGTGGGCCGGGGCCCGGGCGCGTCGCGGCGGGTCGCACGGCAGCTGCGGCGCCGGCCGACTCGGAGGCAGAGGACGTGCGCTGCGCACGATCTTGAGCACCCCCAGCGCGGGATCGCCAGGACGGCTTGCCCGCCCGCCTGCCCGCGGCGTACGCGGACTGCGTCAAGGCCGTGTCCGGGCACATGGTGGGGGCCATGGTGGTTGAGTGCTGCCCCCGCTTGGGCTACTGCTCGATGAATGCATGAAGCATCCTGCACGTGCGCGGAACGGAGAGCGCGGCGCAGCGGCAGCGGCAGCAGCAGACCTCAGCGGCAGCGGCAGCAGCAGCGGCAACAGCAGCAGCAGCAGCAGCAGCAGCAGCGCAACGAGGCGGCACTCACAGTCGCCATGGGCGCGCGCAGCGGCGCGAAGCGAGTGGCCGAGGCGGCCGTGGCGCGCGCGACGACCAAGGCGGCCAAGGAGGAGCTCAAGAAGCGCGCCGGCGTGAGCTGGCCGACGTCCAAGGCGCACAAGCGCGCGGAGCCGACGGCGTTCCAGACGAGCGTGTACGACCTCATCTCGACGATCCCGGCAGGCAAGGTGGCAACCTACGGTGAGGTGGCGCGAAAGTTGGGCACCAGCCCGCGCGCCGTGGGCAACGCGCTGCGCAACAATCCGTTCGCGCCGCGCGTGCCGTGCCATCGCGTGGTCGCCAGCTCGCGCACGCTTGGTGGCTTTGACGGCCAAAAGGGGCCCCGGGCGCCGAACCTGGCCAGGAAGCTGGCGATGCTGCGCGAGGAGGGCGTTCGCTTCGAGACGGCGGAAGCCTCGGACTCGGTCGTTGCGCACAGCTCTTTGCATCGCTTCGTATAGATTCCAACAATCTTTGGTATCTATCGGCCTCATTTGAACCGTCCTCGTCGCCCGGAGGCCTCGGACTCGGTCGTTACGCACAGCGCTTTGCATCGCTTCGTATAGATTCCAGCAGTCTTTTGTATATATCACCCTCATACGAACCACCCTCGTCGCTCATGAAGACCTCCCTTGTTGATCGAACTACCTACGTCGCTATTGAACCACCGGCATCGCTCGAGCCACCGATGTCGGTCGCACCACCGTTGTCGGTCGCACCACCGTCGTGACTGCCGTCATCACTCGAAGCACCGTCTTCGCTCGAGCCACAATTGCTGATCTCTTGTGCAAATTTTGCCATGTACCCCTTTCCTCTCTTTCGCTTCTACCGGTAAGATTCGACACGAGTCTCGACGAAGCGAAAGGCAAAGGCTAACCTCGCACGCTAATATCTCGAGCAGCAGCTCCGAGAACTGGTGATGCTGTTTCTTCGCGATCGCCACTCTCGTTTCCTGACGAAGGTTGCGCACTGCGCTGCCCTTGGCCTTGCGCTCATATCTGGCTTTCCCTCGCGTCAAGCTCATTCTGGAATGCTTGGACTTCACTCACATACATGCATTCAACACTGGCTCATCTAAAACTACCCCCATGGCGTCGGGACTGTCTCATGGAGGCCTCACTTGCCGTCGACGAAGAGATTGTCCTGGAGAAGTACGTGGGCCTTGCGCTTGACCTCGAGACGAGCGACGTGCGCATCGGGGACATAGTCGGGACCGTGTCTCCTCTGATTGTCGAACTGGGAAGCGGGGGCGCCGCCAGTGAGCGTGGAGCCGAACCCCGGCACGTGCAGGCCGAGGCGGCCCTCAACGAAGAGGCGAAGGTCATCGAGGCGCAGCTCGGAGGAACCACGGTGGCGAGCCAGCTTGATGCCCTGCTCCGCGGCCTCCTGCACAAAGGCGACGGAGAGCTCGAGCAGGACCTCCTGCACCTCGGGCTCAAGATCAGCGTCCGGATCGATGCTCTGCACGAGCTCTGCCAGCTTATGCATGGAGGCCGCGACCTCCTGGTCACCGAAGCCGCGCGCGCGGAGGCGCATGAAGGAGCCCGGCGGCGGCGGCGGGAGCCGCGGCGCCGTGGGCGACGTGACAGCGGACCCGGGCCCGGCGCCACCGGGGCGCGCCTGCGGCGGCGGGCGCGCCTGCGGCGGAGGCCGTGCCTGCGGCGGAGGCCGTGCCTGCGTGGGGGGGCGCGCCTGCTGCGGCACCATGTGCGGCTGCGTTTGTTGCTGCATCTGCTGTGGGTGCGCCTGCGTCGGGCCAGGCGCAGGCATGCCGGCGTGCGGGCGCGGTGGCGCCATGGGCCGGCCCGCGGCGTATGCGGCGGCCTGTTGTGTTTGCATGGGCTGCTGCGCAGCCGAGGGCGGCCGCGCGCCGCCGAGTGTCCCGACGCGCGCCTGTTGTTGTTGTTGTTGTTGTTGCTGCTGCTGCTGCTGCTGATACTGCTGATGCTGCGGCGAGATTTGCTGGCCAGGCCGGGGCGACACGCCGCTAAAGGTGGGCCCCCGCGGCGCCGCCATGCCGTATTGCGCTGGTTGCTGCTGGTGTTGCTGTTGCTGATGTTGCTGTTGCTGCTGCTGCGGGTGCGCCTGGCCCATCATGGGCGGCCGCACCTGCTGGGGCACATTGCCGTACGGCACCCCTCGCGGCACCGGCTGCGGCACGCCGCCAGGCCCGCGCGGCGGCGGGTAGCCGCCCGGCCCGCCGGGCTGCATGGACGGCGCTGCCGCGTCGCCTCGCCCCGCGGCGCCCACCCGGCCGAACGCGCCGTGTGGCGCCCCGTGTCCGCGCGCGCCCGCGCGCTTGTTCGCCGCCGGCCGCCGGCCGCCGCCGCCGCCGCCGCCGCCGCCGCCGCCGCCGCCGCCGCCGCCGCGCCCGCGCTGCGCTCGCTCCTCGCGCGCGTCGCGATGCCCTTTTAGCTCAAGGTCTCGCTCCGCCTGCGAGTTAGCCCAAAATATCCGCCGGAGAGTGGGAGTGGAGCGGGCGCCGGGAGGCGGCGCTGAGAGGACCCGGTGCCGGAGGGGAGAGTGAGAGAGAGCGTCGTGAGAGCGATGGCGAGCGGCACGCGTCGCAAGAGCGCGAAAGTCGAGCGAGAGCTGAGCGAAGTGATAACGAGGAACGATTTGATCTCAACAAGGCAACCAAAACAAAAACAAGTGCGAAAAGCTGATGAGAGCGTCCTGCTCAATCTTTCGAACCATGCCTCTTACCACACACACTCTCTCTCTCTCTCTCGCTCGCTCGCTCGCTTGCTCGCTTGCTCACTCCATGGCCGCAAGACCACGACTCGGAAGGCAATGCCCGGGCCGTGTCACAGGGATGCGCATCAAGTCACTCACAGTGCACGCTTTCACCGTTCTGGCAGGGCATCTCGAAGCAGCGGCTTTCCGAGCCAGGCGAACAAGCGCCTGGTTCTTTGCAGCCCTTTTCAGAAAGGGCAGCTACACAGCTTATCACGCTGTGTACGTTGTATAGGGTTCCAGGGTCTGCTGCTCCGCGCTGCGCGCTGCGCGGAAAAGGACAGGCTCGCGTCGCGGGACGCGCGGCAGCGCGCGGCGGCGGGCAACAAGAAGCAGCACGCGGCGCGAGGCATGCGCGCGCGCGCCGCGCGCGCGGCATCCGGCGGCATGGATGGGATGGTATGGGAGAGCCATGCGGCGGCGGCATGCGGCGCACTCGACTTTGTGGCGCAAGGACAGGCCCGGCAAGCTGATGAGGCGCCGCGGGGAAGGCGCCGCCCGCCGGGCGCCGCGGCGCTGGGCAGGCCCACCCGCCCGCGCGCGCACGCGCGGGCGCTCGCGGGCCATGCGGCGGGGATGTTGGAGGATGCGATGGATGCTTGCCTGCTCGCTCGCTCGCATGCTCCGCTCTGTACATGCCGCCATGCATGCTTCCGCCCGCGGGCGGGCGGGCGGGCGGGCGGGCGGGCGGCGGGCGGGCGCGCCGCATGCCAGCGCCCGCCCCGCAGCCTTCAAGGCGCAGCGGGGGCGGCGGCAGCGGCGGGCGCGCGCGCGCGGCGCGGCGGGGCGGCGATGCGGCGCGGCGCGCATCGCTGCGCCGGCCCGGCGCATGCGGCGCGGCAGCGCATGGCGCTGCGCGATGAGCGCCGATTGATTGATGCGCGGCGAAGCCATGCCATGCGATGCCATCGATGCCATGACGGACGCCCCGGCCTTCCGCCCGCGGGCGGATGGTTTGTGGGGCGGGCTTCCACAGCGCGCGCGCGGGCAGGCTCACGCTCGGCGTGGCGGCGGCGCGCGCGCGCGCGCGCGCGGGCATCATGCATGGCGCGATGCATGCATGGATGCCCGGCGCGCGATTCATGCGGATGGCGCGGCCTTGCATGGATGCTGCTCGATGCGAAGTGATGCTGCGGGCCGGCCGACCGCGCGGGCGCGCGACGCGGCTCGCATGGCGCGGGCCGATGCGCGCATGCGGCAGCGCATGATGCGGCGGGCGCGGCGGGCGCGGCGCTGCGCTGCGCGCGGGTCGCGATGGGATGCCATGGGCATGGCGCGCCGCGCGCGCGCGCGCATGCGTGCGCGCATGCATGCATGCATGCGGCGCGCGGCCGCGCGCGTGATGCAGCGCGCCTGGCGGGGGTGCCGCTCGTGCAGCGCGACGCGGCGCGCGATGCGTGCATGGCGCAGTGCGGTGAAGAAGTGCGGCGGGGGGGGGTGGATGGGGGACGCGGGCCGCGGCAGGCCGCGCGGCGGCGGCGCGGCGGCAGCGCGGCACGTCCCAGGGGGGGGCGCGCGACGCGCATGCGAAGCCCCTGGGCGCCCATGTGGCGGTGAGCGGAAACGTGGGCGCTCGCACGAAGGGGGCACGGGCGGCAGCGAGGCGGAGCAGGGGATTGGACCCAAGGGTCAGTGCGGGGTGCAGAGCGCTGTGAGGAAGCCCCACGGGGTGATGTGTGAGCTGCGGGGCAACCGTGGTAGCTGCGGAGCGTGGTGCGGCGCGGGCCCCGCGCTGCTTCGCGGGTCGTACCCACGCAGCTGCGGTGCGCGGCGTAGAGGCTGCGCTGCCGCTCCGCGCGGCAGCGCGCTGCCGTCGCTGCGGCGCTGCGCGCCCGGAGTCAGGCGCCCGAGCAAGCAGCATTCAGAGCCCCATCACAGTGGAGCGTGCGCCCTTGCGCCAGCGCGGCTGCCGGCGGCCGCAGCAGCGCGCCGCAGCGCGCCGCAGACGACCACAGCTCCGCCGCCGCCTTCTCGCCCGCCGCGAAGAGCGGCGGGGTGGGCGCCCACGGCCGGTGGGCCCCGGCCCGCGCGGGAAAAACCGGGCAGCGCCGCGCGGGGCTGCGCTGCGCGGCGCTGCGCGGCGCGGCGCGGCGCGGGGCTTCGCGGGCGGCG